>JBBPBX010013522.1:41509-52264 GCA_038048925.1 Garcialebias charrua
TTATTTATTTATGTATTTATATATATATATATATTAGGGGTGTAACGATACACAAAACTCACGAGACGAGACGAGACGAGAAAATCACAGATCTCGCGAGAACGAGACGAGATTTTAACATTAGTTCAAGAAAACTTCAAAGATCGGTTTTATGCCGCAAAAAGGCTTTTATTCTGTTTTAACATGTATTACAAACCCAACTGATGTCTTCATTTTACTGATTGAATCTCCTTAGACCTTAGAACGTTCAACTTTGTTTAAAAAAATAGATATTCACGCAGGACTTTCCAAAACTGACTCTGCAGCCGTCACTCACCAGTGTTGCCAGATTGGGCGGTTCACCGCGATTTTCCTTCTGACTTTTGCGGGTAGAGATTGCTTTGGGTGGGTGGGACTCTATCTGGCAACACCGGTCACACCGGTGTTTACACGCGTGTCTTTACATTCGGGGCAGCGTCGGCAGCGCCGTTACCCTCCATCAATGTAGAGGCGTCTGCGGCACCCTCCATCAGTAGTTGGGGCGTCTTCTATAGCAACTTCATCCGGCGAAGCCATGCTGTCCGTGACGCTGACTTGCTAGGGGCTCTGCTAGCATTAGCATTAGCATCTCGCGAGACAACGTTACCTCTCAACGAGAGATATCGCGGGAGTTTAATATCGCGAGATCTCGTACAACGAGATCTCGTTACACCCCTATTTAATGTGTTTACATGTAGGGTACTGTGTTAGGATAGGCGAAGTGCTTGGAAACTGTACAGTACTGTACATTTACAAAAAAAACAGTGGCGGCTCGGGTGGTCTCCGACTTACGTCAAAATCGGGTTACGAACGGCCCGTAGGTCCGGTACTCGTTCGTAAGTCGCGGACTCCCTGTATGTGAACATTTACATGGTATTTGTATGATACTTTTGGTATTGGTACTTTTACAATGTCCATTTCACATCCATCCATCCATCTTTTACCCGCTTCTTCCATTTTGGGTCACGGGGTCGCCGGTGCTCATGTCCAACAATCACTGTGCAAGGGGTGGGGTACACTCTGGACATGTCACAAGTCCATCACAGGGACACAGAGATAAACAACCATTCACTGTCTCACTCACAGCTAAGCATGACTTCAGCAAGGCACTCCTCTTGCTCAACCCTAAGCAGGCAGCCCGACCTCGGCCAGATGCGCCCAATCTGCCCCGCTCAGTCTGCCCGTCTTGGAGGAGGGGCAGACTGAGCGTGGCTGACCAAAATCAAACTGCTTGTTTTGGACTGAACAAGAAAAACACATCGCTGAAGCCACGGAGCTCAAATGTTCATAAAGAAGTTGCTAAACTTCATCGTAATTAATGACCAACAGCTATCAGCTGTAGAAAATGAAAGATTTTGCTGCTTGAATCTTGCAGCCAAGATATAGTTTACCCTCCAGGAGATATTTATCAGTACAACAGGAGACAATCATAAAAAAGCCTATTAATTAAAAATTACAAGAAAATTGTATAAAAACAACCCATAACATAAACAGCTACATTATAAAGCGATGTAAATACTAAAAACAGGAACATGTCTGTGTTGGTTTATGCCATGAACTTAGCAGATGTAAAGCTATTTAATATTGTATTTAATTAATTAATTTATTCATTCATTTAAAAGAGACAAAAGAAAACAAATTCATCAAAAAGAAAACACTGAATGAAAAGAGTGCCGAAATAAGAAAAAAAATCTTATATAACCCCCTTATTTAAAAAAATAATAAAAAATAACTTTAAACAATCACTTAAATTAATCACTTTAATATCGACTTTCAAGCTAGGAATAAAATAAAACACGTTTTGTGTTAGCAGAATGTAATCATAACTTTTAAACTTATAAAACATGAATAAAATTTACCTCAAGTTGCCTTTTTGGACATGCATGCATATATGTGTACACATTGTACTTGAGAGGAGATTATTACAGCCTCATATAAAATCAATGATGATGACGATATCGAAACTGGATCGGTATCGGATTATATCCAGATTTAAGTACCGGGATCAGATCGGAAGTAAAAAATGTGGAGCGGTGCATCCCTATATAGAACTCCCTGTAATGAACAGATTCTACTTCAGTGACTGATTCTGATCATTAAAGGGTGAAAATATTAATGAAGTTGTTGTTGGTCAATAAACTGACCAGCTGGTGTCAAACTTTAATGAATGAAAAATAAATTAAACAAATGTAGTGGAGCTGAGATGGAAAAGGTGTCCCCCTTCTTCCTCCATCTCACCCTTCATTACTGCTACAACATTCTACCCTGAGGCTGTTAGACTCATGACCCTAGTCAGCATTATCACTGTGAACATTACTGTGAAAAAAATCACTGTGAAAAAAAAAATCACTGTGAAAAAAAAAATCACTGTGAAAAAAAAAAAATCACTGTTAAAGCCACTTGATTGTTGTGTGCTGCAGAATCTCCATGCTGCTGATCTCATGCTGCTGATCTCATGCTGCTGATCTCATGCTGCTGATCTCATGCTGCTGATTTATTTCATGTTGCTGTGTTCACTCGTCCTCTTCTGCTCACACAGACTCATGTTCGTGCTGCTGTTGTTTGGCACATTGTTTTGTACTAGGAGTGCTTAGTCTATTCTTAGTTTAGTGTATTTATTAGTTCATGTCTCAGATCTTATTACCATTTTTCTTTACAATTTGTATTTTTGTTGGATGTAACTGGGACCCTGTGTACATAGTTTTGTTCCACCTCATGTACCACATGTGATGTGAATAACAGTAAAGACACACTGACCATGAGAACTGAAAGAACAAATGATCCTTCATAGCACCCTCAGCAAAATGCTTAGCCCCATTAGTACCTGCAGAAAATTACAAAGTATCTCTGGAGCCGCCACTGTGTGTGTATTTGTGTGTGTGTGCGTGCGTGCGTGCGTGCCTGGTAACACTAATGTGTCAAGAGAAACAACAACTCTCTGTATTCGCATCCTGTTTCCCAGAATTAATGACAACAATATAGTCCTACAGTGTCCTCAGGATTTCAGAGAACCATGTCAGCCCACTGAGCCCATGCCAACAACAAATACTGTATAGTATACATATTTTTTTTTTTAAAACTTCAAATCAACAAATGGAATTTGTTTCTCCTCAAATTGAATTGAATTTGCAGAACTGTTTTCTTCTGCTTGTGGACGAGCAGATGCCTGCTGTGCAGAGACACTTCGGTCTCTCTCGTGACTGCATCCTGTGTGTTTTGAAAGCTTTCGCTCCTCGTGGGAGCATGCACAGTCTGCCCGGCTACAGGAGGAAGTGCTTTGAGAAACTCTGAGCCAATGGGAGGACGAGGTTGCAGTCAGCTGACGGAGGCTGCTCGCTGTGCTCCAATGAGAGTGCAGAGTGTGTGTTGTGTGACGGTTCAGACGGGCTCAGTGTTTTGAAGCAGATGAAAACAAAAGCTAATGAGGCCGTCAGTCGGCCCCGCCAGCTGCCTCGCTGCGTGCACGAGCACCAAACTAAATAGGATTTATTATGACCACAGCAACAAGTGTGTGTGTGTGTGTGTGTGTGTGTGTACTGATGAATAAGAGTTAGAGAATAAAAGGACAGAGAAGAAAGAAAAGCATGGAGGAGCAGTGATGAGCTAAACTCTTCAATCTGACCCGGTCTGAGAAGTGGAGCTGAACTGTCGTCACACAGGAACAAACTAAAAGTTCATCAGCAGCCAGCTGCAAAGTTCCCGGTTGCACACTGTTAGCATCCTGTACGGCATGCTAAACAACCATGAAGCTCTACTGACCGCTGTGTCCCCACATCGAACAAACACTGAGTTAGTTCTCCAAAGCTCATGGAGCACAGTGTGTCCTGAACACAAGTAGCTTCAACTCCCCTACTTCAGCCGTCTGCTCTCCAAGACTTCTCGTAAGCTTCAAGTCAGCCCAGACAGAACCCTCCAGATGGTCAGCCAAAAGATCCCCAACCCCCCATCCATGTTCATAGTCCATCATGTCCACTCAGTTAACCCTCTGAAGCTCAGACAGACCAACAACTGTCATTAAGAGCTTTAGTCACACACACAGCTAGCTGCTGTCATCGTGTGTGTGTGTGTGTATGTACGTCCATCCATCCATCAATCATCTTTACCCACTTCTTTCTTTTTGGGTCGCAGGGGTCACTGGTGCCCATGTCCAGCCATCATTGTGCAAGAGGCGGGGGACCCCCTGGACATGTCTCCAGTCCATCACAGGGACACACAGAGACAAACGAGAGAGGAGGAAGTCATGTTTGATTGTATCGGTCCATGTTGGGAAACTTTTGGTCAATGGTTTGTTTCAGAGCCACAGTTTGTAGAAGGAGTGTGGTTTTCTTTAGCAGTGGACTCATCCAGGTGCAGGGTAAATGCATCAAGAAATGACAACGAGCATCGTAAAGCTCCATATTCTGAGATTACCAAGCCAGCACCATCTGCCAGTTCTCCAGAGATCCCACCTCCCACATGGAAAAACAAATGTGTAAAGTACAGATGATATACAGTAAGTTGGTTAACCACAGGGACTGTTGGAAGGACAAATCAACACCCTCTCAGAAACATGTGTCCCGAGGCTCTGATGCATCTCCTGCCACAACCTGAATGTTTAAATGTAACCAGTTAATGCCTTTAACCAGTTTACAAATACAAATTGTACAGCCAGTGAATGGTGCACAGCCCCACGTTCCAGGCAGGCAGATAAAAACCATCTTCAGACTCCTCTGGAGGAACCCTCTCAGTCTGGTCTCAGAAAGTTACCCTTCTTTTTTAGGACTGGACTGAACACTTCTTCTTCTCCACTGTGACGGTGCAGGTCAAATATGCTCGGTTCACCACAGTTTTCAGCACTTTACAGTACTTTGTACCAGTTTCACCCCTTCTTCTCAAGGGGTTCAAGCGAGTCGACATAAAAACATGAAGTCAGAACACTGGTCACTGATAAGTCAGGGGGAGGAGTCACTGGATCCTTCAGAAAACTTTTCACCAATCCGCCATTTGAAATTACTCGGAACAGTAGCTGGACCCATTTTTAATATTTTAAAAACAATAATGACAACACCGTGTTCTAATGTTGAAGTCCAGGCGTTTTTTTGTGCTTGATGGCCAAAAACATAATTCAGAGCGAGCGTGATGGAGCTTCGCCAGTCTCTCCGGAGCTTCGGAGCCCGATCAAGGCATCATCTGCCCGGCTTCCAGCTCTGCCGGTCACCGCGGAAGATCCTACGTGCTGCCGGCTCGGCCTCCATGTTCTAATGCTGAAGTTCAGGCGTTTTTTGTATTTCGTGACCAACGACAAAATTCAGAGCGAGCTAGTCACCACGGAGGATCATACGAGCTGCCGACCCCTTTAAGCATGCGAGGCTGGGGTCAGGGGCCCAGGGCCCCGGCCACGCATGCTCACAAAGACGGGATTCCTGGCAGACAGACGGACCAGGATGGAGGGTGGAAACTTTTTTTTTTTTTTTTACATTTTATGTATAAAAAAATTATGTTTTTTTTTTTTATCAGTGAAGATTAAAATAAATAGGTGGTGCTGGCTTTAGCATGAAATCCTATTTTGACTTTATTAAATAACTTGTTAAAGGGGACCACAAATGCAAAATTCACTTTTTAATGTTTTTTTACTAAACTTTGGGTATTTACTTCATAAAAAAACAGTCCTTGTGCCAAAAAAATGCACCCAGTGGTTTATTTACTCTAAGTAGATTTATTTATTTTTGATAAATACACCAGGATTCACACTTCCTGCATTTATTGACGTCACAAGCCGCCAGCCAATCAGATCAAACCTGAGTCCAGCCCCTCACCTAGCAACCCCTGGTTAGGCTCAACCCACTTCTGTATTAAACACATGACTGTTGTTTTTCATGATTTCATCTCATCTTTTGTTTATATGTTCTTAATTTCATGTGTACAGCACTTTGTTGCAGCTGTGTTTTTTTAAATGGCTTTATAAATAAAGTATAATTGTTATTTTTATGTTTTAGTTCAATTTTTAGTGTATTTGCGATCGCTGCCAACGCGCAGCCGGCAAAAATTAAACGAGCGGACCACAGGCGGAAGGACCGGGTTCGACGGGACCCTCTTCCGGCGCGATGGAGCGGAGCTTCAACTGTACAGCCTTGCAGCAGCCTCGCAGCAGGCTCGCAGCAAGAGGACCTTCTCCTTACAGATTAATTTACGGGAGACACTTGGTGAACTTTGTGTTGTCTTCACTGGAACAGCGATAACTCCCAAAATCTCCGCGTGCTTCACGAGCGGAGCTGGCGAAAACCGGAAGAGGAACAAGCTAACATTAGCTTCGGATTCGGGTGGTCTAATGCTAAAAGGAGCAGCAAACTGCGGCGCGCTCAGACGGGTTTCGGTAAGTTATCTTAAGCTAACACTAACAGTAAGTCAAATGAGTAATAAAAAAAGAGCTAATTTTAAAACAACAACACATTACAGATACTGGCTGTTACAGAGGGCGTGAACAGATCGTTGAAGGGCGTGGACTTCAAGAAACCGGTCGTTCAAAACGAAAGTTAAAAATGGCAGAATTAAAAAGGGTATAATTGATTATCTAATAATTATTTTGTGCATTAAATTGAAGGAATAGGGTCTGGATATCCCACAGAAATACCATAAAAATTTAAAAAATACATCTGAGGTCCCCTTTAATTAAAGTGAACTCAGCTGAAAAATCATAGAAAGACAAATTTATTGGATCTCTCAGGAATATTTCCCTCAAACATGTTTAAAGAAGAGCTACAGCCTTTAGTTCAGCTTTATTCTAACCCACAGATGTACAAATCACAAAACAAGAATTACACTTTAAATCAAAGCTAAAATAAAATATTCTTTATACAAGAAACAAAACCACATATCTAAATTGATCAATAAAAGTAGACACAATGAGTGTAAATACATCAAATGATGAAGAAAAAATTAAATATAGATGTTTTTGTAGAATCTGGGTCATCAGAGATTCAATGCAATTCAGTTTATTTATAAAGCGCCAAGTCACAACAGAAGTCACCTCAGGGCACTGAACAAAAATATTCATATATAAAATAAGTTAAAAGAAACATTCATATTTAAAAATAATAATTTAACAGGATTTATATATACTGTATATATAGTTTAATTTGATAATTTTTACAATCTGTATTCTTTTTAATTTACCAGAAACTTCAAAATAAATTCTCACCCTGTACTGAAACGTGTTTCAAGTTCCAAGTCATGATTATGAGCTAAATCCAGATTTTCCATCTACAACCATCCACACTCCCAGTCACAACTAGGAACAATTTACTGTTGCAGCCAAAAGGATTCAAACTGAGGACTCAAGTTCTCCATTGAGAGTTCTAATCACCAATTATCAATAATAATTGATCAGATTTACCAAGCTAAATCCTTACTGATAATCACTGTGTGGAGTCTTTAATAATACAGATCAGATGTGATCAAGCAGTCATGTAGTCACGTGTGTAAATGTTTTATTATTAATACTATAATTAAAGTCGAGCCGTGTAAATTTGTTTGTATCACCAAGTCGCCCTTCGTGTCTCTTGGTCCTACTGAAGTAGCTCTCAGTCTCAAAAAGGTCGGTGACCCCTGCTCTACAGTGTTTGGTAAATAACTAAAGTGTCATAACACAAGTCAAGATATTTTTAATATATCTTTATTGTCAACATTTATACTGAAATGATACGTCGATGGAAGGCAACAGCCTCTTTCATCTTTATGGCACACTGTTGCTCCAGAGCTGGACGTAAACAGACTGTAGGTCTGCTGACATTATTTTGCTGGAGAATCATGTGAAACACACACACACACAGCATGTTTTACTAAACCGTATTTAATCGCCACCAGGTGGTAAGGCCAGTCACAATCTGGACCCGCCTACACAACCAGTCACAATGGAAATGCGACGTGTAACCAGCTGATCTGAACTGGGCCGAGCTGACCTGATCCGCACCGTCACAGTGGAACGCAACTCTCTTTGTTGACAACTTGCTGCTGCCGGCTGACGTGACTCCAAACCACCTCTACTTACTTATTCTAGAAGGTTGAGCTCTCCGTGAAGCCCCCATGATGCACTGGGAACCCTTTTCTCTTTCTGCAGGTGTTTCTATCTGGATGCTGGTCTCTCTCAGACAAGACGGGGGCTCGTCCTTATCTTGGTCCTGCTGGAGGTCTCTTCCTGTTTAAAGGGGTTGTCCTCTCCACTGGCTTGTGACAACATTTTGTTCTCAGAAAGAGATCATAATGAACTGAGCAGCATTTGTGTTGAGTAGCAACTTCACTTGTAATTCACTTACTTATCTTGCAATTTATACCATTGTTCAAATACTGCTGTTGGGATTTTCAGTATAGAAATAAATTCATCTAGACTCAAACAGTAATGTGTTGCTCTGCTCAAAATGAAACCCAAAACAAAATGAGACATTTTTGGCTTGAATATATTTTGCTGGACCAAGAAAGGATTCATTCACTGTAAAGAGGACGTTGCTCTGGTCTATCATGGTGAAGAATATTTGGTGCTGGAATGAGTCTGAGCTACTACCACATCAAATTTTATCTCAGTATGTGTAAAACTGACTGAGTTGCTAATGCCAAGTAGCTATGACGGCCATCTTGAATTGAACAACCTCCAAAAGTTGAAGAGGTGTGGAAGTACAACAAATGAAGACTTTGAAATTTTCTTTATAGTTCCTGAGATTTTTTGCTCGCAGACACAAACACATTATTGTCCATCTTTTAACTTTTGGTGCTGGGTGCTAAATAATACGGATGATAGTGCCGTGAAGCAAATCACTTCTCTACTGCCATCTGAGCTGGGGGAGGTGGCCATGTTGGCTCTAAACAGAGAGGCTTTCAGTGGCTTTATCAGGCAGGAGGTCACAGATAAGCGCATGAAGGGGCCTTTTACAAGAAGTGAGCGGTAGCTGTAGAAAATCAATGAAGAGTGAATCCTGGGAAGAAACAGACACAGAGAAACACGTGACGGATGTTCCAGCCCTGGAAATACAAGTGTCTGAATCTGTCCTCATGACGAATGAAAACTGAGCAGTACGATGAGAGAAAACTGACACACACGTGATTTACGGTAGTCTTGTAAAGAAATCTACATAGAATCAATTTTTAAATGAGTTTGTCAAAAATCATAGTTCAACGTCATTGTTTATTTGTCGTTCCATCACATGTGGTACATGTGGTGGAACGACATTGTGTACACAGGGTCCCAGTTACATCCAACAAAAGTATCAACTGTAAATAAAAACTGTAATAAGATGTAAGATTTGAACTAAGAAATACACTAAACCAAGAATACATTAAGCACTAGTCGTACAAAAACACGCCAAACGGCAGCAGCACGCTTCATATTACAAGAATACCCAATAGACTTTTTTTTTAGAATAAAAATAAAATAGAAAGAAAAATATACAGCTTTGTTTTGAAAAATTGACCAGGCTGATAATTAAACTTGATGACTTTTCAGTAAACAGATATTATTTGTGAACATAAAGTACATTCAACCTGTTCACACCGATACATTCATTAACAAGAACACATGCTTCGAGCCTCAAATGAACATGCCTTTCAGTGACAATCTAAACGTGACAGTTTAAAGCTGCCACAGGGTTTATTTTCAGAACAGAAACTCATAATGCTGCTGTTTCCTTCAAGAATGTTCCTTTTTAATATAGATCCAGAGAAAACTGTGAACAAGCCATCTGTCTGTCTGATCCATCCCTCCACCCTGCAGTCACGTATATCATATAAGCATTTCTACAGGAGCCAACAAAAGCAGAAGGTGAGTTTATGGATTTGTATTGAGATGTCTCAGTCTGGATCATGAGGTCAACTCTGGAGCATTTAGTTTGAGAAACCACCAGGACTTCATGTTCATACAAACAACGAGTAAACCGGAGAACATGCTCAAGACACGAAGAATCTGTCCAGATGACTGGACTTAACTTTTTTGTGATTTATTAACGTGGACGATTGAGCTTCCATCAGGACACTGCTGGTATTGTTTTGTATTTTTGTACACAGATGGTGACTTTGTGGTTCTTCAGTGATTTCAGCTGTGTCAGAGCATGGTTGTTTGATTACGCTGTTCTCGAGCGATGCTGAGGTTTACAGTGATTTTTTTATGGGTTAAAAAATATGTGGCTGAAATCAAAATCCTACATGATTATATAAAAAACTAAGGCTGAAATAGAAGGCTATGGTTTGTTTTTTATTTTGATAATATGACACAGACAAAGGTTGATAAAAGCATTATCAGAATGGAGGCAATGTGTTCAACATAATGGTACTTCTTCCAGTTATCGAACTGTTAACAATGGTGTACCACAAGGCTCAGTTTTGGGACACACCCTCTTCACAATCTACATAGGTTAATGTAGGTCAGATCGTCCCCAATGCTGCTTTACATTTCTATGCTGATGATTGGGATAAAGGCAGGGCAGACGACTCAGGACCCAAAAGTCCCAGGTTCAATATCCAGCCATTTCCACATGTTGTGGTGTCTCTGAGCAAGACACCTAATCCCCAATTGCTCCACCTGGGTGTATATCAGGTGTGATGGGTTAAATGCAGAGAACTAATTTTGCCATTGTATGGGAACATACCATGATGACAACACATAGCATGTTACTTTACTGTTGTACTTAAACAGCTGCTAAGGTTTTCTAGCTTTTGACATAATCCAGTCAGATTTGTTCCGTCTCAAACTGGTACTAAACACCGGCAAAACCA
>JBBPBX010013523.1:11514-52264 GCA_038048925.1 Garcialebias charrua
CGTCCATTGGTATGTATATGAGGCCATTTACATCACAGACTACAGAATCAGTTGCTATGGCAGATGAAGTTGCTAGGGGAGACTGCAAGTCCTGTCACCTGTCACCTATTCCACGGTCAAGGCGGGATTGCATTGGTCACTTTTATCTGAAGGGGGATTGTACAGGTGATCCCCAACTTACGAACAAGTTCCATTTCTACGCCGGTTCGTATAGCTGAAACGCCGTAAGTTGAAGCCGCCGCAAGTCAAGAACTACCTGTGTTGGCCACTTTTATCTGAAGGTGGCGGGATTGTACAGGTGGTCCCCGACTTGCGAGATTGAATTAGCATTATCACGTCCATTGGTATGTATATCAGAGAGTCAGAGTCAGAGTCAGAGAGTCTTTATTGTCATTTGCACCGCATGTGGTACATGTGATGAAAACGAGATTATGTACACGGGGTCCCAGTTACATCCAACAACAAATGCAAGAGAAAAACAGTAATAACATCTAGAATTAACTAAGAAAAACATCAACTAGTAATACCTTAAGCTCTAATGTAGTGGAAAAACATCATTATAAACAGCAGCACGAACATGAGTCTGTATGAGCAGATGGTCACAAATGAACATAGCAACAAGAAAACAGATCAGCATCAGCATGATGTGATATTTTGCAGTGATTATTCTTATTATTTATTTATTCATGAGTCTAACAGCCTCAGGGTAGAAGCTGTTCCTCAGTCTAGTGGTTCTACATTTGATGCTCCTCAACCTCCGTCCTGAGGGGAGTGGGGCAAAGAGTGAGTGTGCTGGGTGAGTGAGGTCTTTCATGATGCAGGTGGCTCTTTTTCTGCATCTGGAGGTGTAAATGTCTGTGATGGTGGGGAGACTGACTCCAACAGACTTCTGTGCAGCCTTCACCACTCTCTGCACAGCTTTCCTCTCTGCAACTGTGCAGCCTCAATGCCACACATTGATGCTGGAGCACAGGATGCTCTCCACTGCACACCTGTAGAAGGAGGTGAGAACTAGGCTGCTCAGACCAGCTCGTCTCAGCCGTCTGAGGAAGTAGAGTCTCTGATGACCTTTCTTGATCAGGCTGGTGGTGTTGTTGCTCCAACTGAGGTTATCATTCAAGTGTACACCCAAGTATTTGTAGCTGGAGACCACCTCCACCGCAGATCCACCTATGTTCAGTGGGGCATGGGTGTGTTTGTTCCTTCTGAAGTCCACAATCATCTCCTTTGTCTTCTTCACATTCATGTGAAGATTATTCTCTTTGCACCAGCTCTCCAGATGTTCCACCTCCTGTCTGTAGCTGGACTTATCATTGTTTGTGATGCATCTTACCACCGCTGTATCATCTGCAAAATTAACAATATGACAGCCTGGATGTGTGGCTGTGCAATCATATGTGAGCAGAGTGAACAGAAGAGGGCTCAGCACATACCCTTGGGATATATATATATATATATATATATATATATATATATATATATATATATATATATATATATATATATATATATATATATATATATATGCTCCTTTCAGCAAATTTTTGAAAGTACAGAGCTATATCTCAAGTCTCTCTCTGGTGTAAGAAAGCAACTCTCACCTGAAGAAGCAATGCTTTTGGAATGTGGAGGGTATTTGTGGGGGGAGTATGGTTCTCAGTGTGGGGGAGTAATCCTTTGTTTTGCCCTACTGGAGGTGATATGCTGGAGAAGAAAGGAAGGAATGTTTACTATTCAAACCCACAAACAAAGACCTCCAGCCCCAGGGGCCCAAACACCTAATGGAAGGTGAATACTTTAAAATTGTCATTTGACAAACTCACAGTAGTTATAATAGTAGTCTGAATTTCCTGGGTTTTCCAGTGTTAAACGCGGTGTTTTGAGATATTTACAAGTGTTTTAGACCGAGTAAAGAGTCCGTTCGTACAAAATTCCAACGGTACGTCAAAGACCGTGAAGGTATCATGTACGACACGTCACCGGAAGTGACGTGACCCCGATAAAAAAAAAGGAAAAAGATCGTTTTTTTTTATATCTAAAAATTCACAGAACTTGTACTAAACATTTTAATCAAATCAATTAGTTTCTTGAAAGAACGTTTGTTTAAGCGATTGTCACATCCAGGCTAAAACTCATCCCAAAAGTTGACGTTTAACCGATTTAGTTCGATGCTACGGCTAAATGCTAACAGGTAGTCAACGCGGCCTTGGGGCCAACAGCACCTCAATAGCGGCCAGGAAGAGTAATTACAGTCACATTGTGGTAAATTTAAGCTTTAAAAACCTGCAATCTGTTGGTTAAAAGAATGAGAACAAGAATCATTTACACAGAATAGATGCTAAACCCTCTGCATTTATTTTAAAACATCTGTTAAAGTTATTCTGTGCACTCCAGTTTATTTTAAATAAAAAACATTTGGAATAACAAACGGGTAATCCATTTTCACTCCTGATAACTGTCAAAATACAGCAAAACAGTTTAGCCAAACTGAAATACATCTTTTTCAGGCATGATGGAACAGCATCCTGGGAACATTTTAGTGTGAATATTGCATTTATTTCAAATCTTTTGAAAAGCGTTTGAGTAAGTAAAACAGAAATCATGCTTGTGTTAGTTAGTAACTGTTGTTAAAAAATAAGTTCTATTTAAAGTTAACACTGCAAGAGTGCATTTAACTTTTTCAAGTTCATTAAGGGTAAAGCCTACAAGGAAGGTACCTATGAATAATGATACTTATTACACAGTGAAACACTTAAACCAGAAAGCTGGTTAGTTTGATTGACTCACCGTTAAACTGAAAGAAAAGATTTATTTGCACACATTAACTTCAGAACCCTCTTATTGATTTTTCACAAAAATCAAAACAAAGATGGAAGTTCAAAAAGGCGCGCGTCCAAGGTTTAGAAAGTATGAGCATCTAGTTGACTTTTACAACAAAGGGTTCCAACTGGAACCCCCAAGCCAAAGACCTGTTCCCCCTGCACCTCGCACAGAGAGAGAATCTGTCTCAAAGCATGGTGACTACTCAGCTGCTCTTAATGTCTTGCAGAAAAAAGGTGAACATCCTTTGATGTATTTTGACAGGATTCTCCAGGCGTATTCCGGTGACATAAAGGAACCGGGCCTGGAAGAACAGGTACTTTTCAGGGTTGCTTTCAGCAAAAATCTCCTCCCTGACATCTGTGCGCCATGGGTGTGTATGAAAAGAAAACCATGGAAGAAATAAAACAGTGTGCTGTAAATGTTTTCGAGGCTCACCTGCAAAGCAAGACGCCCTTACAGGTGTCCCCAGGTGAGTTGGAAGAAACTCCCGCTAAGCATGGTGGATGCCTAGCTGCAAAGCACATCTTGCAAGAGAAAGATGAACACCCATTACTGTTCTGTGATAGAATTAAAAAAGCATATTTTGGTGACCAAACTGAACCGGACATGCAGGACGATGAAAATTTTAAACTTCTTTTCAGCTTCAATCTCCACCCTACGCTGAGAAAAAGTTTAGGCCTCACGTGTTATTACAAAAACACCATCAGTGAAATAAAAGAGTGTGCTATAAATGCCTTTGAAGCTCACATGCTAAGCAAAACACCCTCAGAGGTGTGCCCAGGTCAAATAGTCAAACCCCAGTCGCTAAAAATAGAAGAGGTTCCCTCTCCTACGGAAAGCGAGGATAATCAAGATGTTCAAACTAGCAAACAACGAAATGTTGGTGCCAACTGGAACAGTGACTCAAAGTGGTTTAAACGGAGCTCTGCTCATGTAGCTACTCAGATAGATAAATCTGAGACAGGCACAATACCACAAAAGGGAGATGTCCACTCTACGAAAAACCCAAAGAGGTTTGTTCAGAGCCAAGGACCTGCTCCTCCTCCTGCACCTCGAATGCAACAGTTCGAGACATGCAAAGAGTCACAAATGCTCCAGAAAAAAGGTACAACACCTCTGCGCTCGGAAGAGACAGAGGAAGTAAGTAGTTTGTTAGAAGATTTGAATGTTACAGTGGTTGACCAACCTGATACAATGAGTGGCATTATCATTGATAATAACACAAATATCATTGTCCAACCTGGTGGAGCGATGTGTAACACTGTCTTTCACAAAAACTCAGAGCACACAGCTTTCAACAATAATAACATTGAGGACAATAACAACAACATTGCCAAAGAAGCTGACAGCGGAAAAAATGCTGACAGTCAACAAGATCCTGAAGGTCATGACGCTGTCTGTCTAACAGATGGTACCGCAGAAGGCACTGATGACTCCCCAACCGAGAGCACAAGCCCGGTAAGTGAACCTTCAAATAGAGTTGAGGCAGAAGAGACACAACAGTTGGACCCAACCGGGGCCCAACATGAGAACCTCCTCTGCGAGCTAAAACAATCAGCACTCACTGAACACTACCTACCACAGGTAGAAGAAGGTGTGGAGATCCGAGGATCCCACACCGAAGACGCTGTACTGTCCTCTGGGACAGATAAATCGGCAATCAGCCAAGCTTTCGATGACACCTTGGTTCAAGAGCATTTGAGTCTAGAACTAATCAGAAATGACAGTTTCTACAGACTCAAAGAGCCCCTCTTCAGGCAAGAAGTGGGAAAACACACACGTCAGTGACCCATCGCAGTCTGAACAATCAGACACACCTGCGACTGCGCCGACAGTTGTGACACACCTGAATTACACAGAAAGAGGTAAACGTAAGAAGAAACGTTGGCCGAAACCTATAAGGTTCCTGTGTACGGTTCCCGATAAGCTGGGCGAACAGCTTAGACTAAACAAAGGTATCCTAACTCGTGCCCATGGACGAATGTCCTCACCTGTGTGCGTGGTCCCCCATGACCACAGGGGGGTTATGTTAGGTCATGCCCAAGACAAAGACAAAGATTTCAATAACCCCACAAACGGCAAAGATCTTGCAAACTCACAGACTTCATGGGAAATTAAGGTCGTCCAAGCACACAATAGTAAATAAACTAAACAGTTTAAACTATATTAGTTGCTAAAAGAAACCGTTCCAACTAGAACTTAGAAACGCTAAGTCTAAAAACCCACAACAAAAAACTAACCTTAACAACCGTTTAAATCTGCAGGATTTAATTGACATCGGTTATAAAGCTAAGACATGTTTTTCTTGTGTGATACATGTTGGAATCTGACGACAGAGTGAGTTGAAGCAGGTGAGACGTTGTTTTCTGGTAGCTTAATTGCTACTTTTGTTGTTATTGAAGTTTGGTATTGTTTCTGAACACGCCCAGCCAAAAGAGGTTTTTATTAATGATAAGTTAAAGACTTAATAATAATAATAATAATGAATTCAATTTATAACGCACTTTTCATTAGTGAAAATCTCAAAGCGCTACACACATTGAATGCTACACACATTCATACACCGGTAGCAGCAGACTACCATGCAAGGTGCTTTCCAGTCCTACCGGGAGCAACTCGGGGTTAAGTGTCTTGCCCAAGGATACAGCATGGTGTGGGGAACCGAGATTCGAACCGCCAACCTTCCGATCGGGGGACGAATGCCATTACCACTACGCCACGGCCGCCCCAACCGTTAACCCCAATAGTTAAATGGATTTAACTATGCCAACATGCAGTTTCATTTTGTTAAACCTCAGTCATTGAAGAATCAATGTAGTTTAAAGCTACTTTAGGTACCAGAATGTGGTCTTGTAATTTCTAAATTGAACCGATTTGATCGATTCTATTCTAGATCATCTATTCATTTTGATGAGTCTCGCCATAGACTTCTAAATTTATAGGGAATACCAAATCTTGCGTCGTTCGTCTAAAAGGACAACAGACACTTAGACCATACTATACAGGTAGTCCCCGATTTACGAGCGCTCTGAACTACGAGCGTCCGGCTTTACGAGAGCTTCCAGGAACCAAACTACCGACTTGCGAGCTGCCGTTCCGACTTTACGAGAGAACAACATTAGAAAGCGTTGTTCCAAGATACGAGCGAAAATTCCAGAGTTACGAGAATTTACCGTTAGAAACCATTGTTCCGAATAACGAGATGAAAATTCCGTGTTTACGAGAAAACTCCGTTAGAAATCATTGCTCCAAATAACGAGATAAAAATTCCGTGTTTACGAGAAAACCCCGTTAGAAACCATTGTTCCGAATAACGAGATGAAAATTCCGTGTTTACGAGAAAACTCCGTTAGAAACCATTGTTCTGTTTTACGAGAACCGAGTGTTCGTGCCGACGGCTGAATGTCATGTTTCGAAGGGGAGTTTGGGGCAGGAGGTGGAATGTGGGGGGGCGGGGGAGGTGGAGTGGAGGGGGTTGGTTTCGGGGGGGATGGGCGATGGTTGGTTTCGGGTTGGGGGATGGGCGATGGTTGGTTTCGGGTTGGGGGATGGGCGATTTAACCATGCACCTGCACTGGACTTGGACTGGACATGCACACTGCACAAGGCGGGCACGCTGTGGTGGGTGGGGTGGGGGGGGGTATGTTTCGCGTGACAAATGGAAAAGTACAACAGCGGAAGGTTACATAGGCACTACTTTACTGTACCCCCACCCCCAAAAATCAAAGGCGGAGTGATTTCATCTGGTACTACATAAGCGAACAGCGCGAAAGCGGCGGCGTGGGTCTACAGTTTGGCGATTTGAGAGACACAGTTACAGATATTCATTAGCATTATCATTAGCTTTGTTAGCATCTTCATTTGAAAGCATTTGAAAGCATGTCTGCAAAGCGAGGAGCTTCTTCTGCTGGTGGTGCGAGCGCTCCTAAAAAGCGTAAGGCCATCACGCTGGAGCAGAAGCTGGACATCATCAAACGAGCGGACAGGGGAGAGTCGACGTCCTCCATCTGCAAAGCTCTGAACCTGGTGAGTACAGTACCACCGTTAGCACGACTCGTAATGGCGGATCGTGAGCGCTTGTTAGCGAGTGTTTTACAGTACACGTGGCTGCGCAGATGAACAATGGCGGATCGTGAGCGCTTGTTAGCGAGTGTTTTACAGTACACGTGGCTGCGCAGATGAACAATGGCGGATCGTGAGCGCTTGTTAGCGAGTGTTTTACTGTACACGTGGCTGCGCAGATGAACAATGGCGGATCGTGAGCGCTTGTTAGCGAGTGTTTTACTGTACACGTGGCTGCGCAGATGAAGACACGTAATGGCGTCTGTTAGTTAATGACATTTTATTTTTTATTTTAGGTCAGTTCAACAGTCAGCACCATAAAGGCTGACCGCGAGCGCATTTTAGCTACCGTGAGAGGAGCAGCCCCCATGAGGTCCACGATGATAACGAAGCAACGCACGGGTGTTATCACAGAGATTGAGCGTCTGATGGGTAAGAAATTTTATTTTTTTATTAACAGTACGTACAGTACACTGTACAGTACTGTATTGCGTCTTTTAGATAGTAAATTATTTAAGAAATACAGTACCTGGACAGTACATTATTTTTGATACTGTATGCACTGTACAGTTTCATTAATTTTTTTTTTACCTGAGATGTTTGTTTACAGGTGTGCTTTGTTTACCTGAGATGTTTGTTTACAGGTGTGCTTTGTTTACCTGAGATGTTTGTTTACAGGTGTGCTTTGTTTACCTGAGATGTTTGTTTACAGGTGTGCTTTGTTTACCTGAGATGTTTGTTTACAGGTGTGCTTTGTTTACCTGAGATGTTTGTTTACAGGTGTGCTTTGTTTACCTGAGATGTTTGTTTACAGGTGTGCTTTGTTTACCTGAGATGTTTGTTTACAGGTGTGCTTTGTTTACCTGAGATGTTTGTTTACAGGTGTGCTTTGTTTACCTGAGATGTTTGTTTACAGGTGTGCTTTGTTTACCTGAGATGTTTGTTTACAGGTGTGCTTTGTTTACCTGAGATGTTTGTTTACAGGTGTGCTTTGTTTACCTGAGATGTTTGTTTACAGGTGTGCTTTGTTTACCTGAGATGTTTGTTTACAGGTGTGCTTTGTTTACCTGAGATGTTTGTTTACAGGTGTGCTTTGTTTACCTGAGATGTTTGTTTACAGGTGTGCTTTGTTTACCTGAGATGTTTGTTTACAGGTGTGCTTTGTTTACCTGAGATGTTTGTTTACAGGTGTGCTTTGTTTACCTGAGATGTTTGTTTACAGGTGTGCTTTGTTTACCTGAGATGTTTGTTTACAGGTGTGCTTTGTTTACCTGAGATGTTTGTTTACAGGTGTGCTTTGTTTACCTGAGATGTTTGTTTACAGGTGTGCTTTGTTTACCTGAGATGTTTGTTTACAGGTGTGCTTTGTTTACCTGAGATGTTTGTTTACAGGTGTGCTTTGTTTACCTGAGATGTTTGTTTACAGGTGTGCTTTGTTTACCTGAGATGTTTGTTTACAGGTGTGCTTTGTTTACCTGAGATGTTTGTTTACAGGTGTGCTTTGTTTACCTGAGATGTTTGTTTACAGGTGTGCTTTGTTTACCTGAGATGTTTGTTTACAGGTGTGCTTTGTTTACCTGAGATGTTTAACACACGGTCACAAGACTTTTATTAATAATAATTTTTAATTTTTAATTCAGTTCATGTTTTAACACACCTGTCTTTTCATGAACAACTTCTAGTCCTTTGGATAGAGGACTGCAACCAGAGGCATATTCCACTGAATCTGATGATGATGCAGGAGAAAGCCCTCAAAATTTACGAGGATATCAAAGCAGAGATGGGGGAGGGCGTGGAGGTGCCCGACTTCCATGCGTCACGGGGGTGGTTTAATCGGTTCCGACAAAGGGCTAATTTGCACAGCATAAAAATCCAAGGTAAGTGAAACATTTCAGCTGTGCTTTAATGTTTAACACGTGTAACATGTGGTTAATCTTGTCCTGTGTGTGTTTTTTTTCACCAGGAGAGGCAGCAGGTGGTGATGCGGCGGCAGCAGCCGCATTCCCAGAAAAACTGGCAGCCATTATAAGGGAGGGGGGATACACACCGCAGCAGGTGTTCAATGTTGATGAGACTGGTCTATTTTGGAAGAGGTTGCCCGACCGCACCTACATCAGCAGGGATGAAAGAACAGCAGCGGGCCACAAAGTGGGGAAAGACAGGATCACGTTGCTTTTCGGAGCGAATGCTGCTGGTGACTGCAAGTTAAAGCCGCTGTTGGTAAACCATTATGAGAACCCCAGGGCCTTACAACGTATGAATAAGAACGAACTGCCGGTGTATTGGGCATTCAACCGTAAGGCCTGGGTTACCCAAGAGGTGTTCTCAAAATGGTTTACCAAACATTTCGTCTACGACGTACAGCGCTACTGCAAACGACAGCGCATTCGCTTTAACATCCTGTTGTTGTTGGACAATGCACCGGGTCACCCCGCAAATCTGACTGACCTCAACCAAAATGTGAGGGTGGTGTACCTGCCACCCAATACCACCAGTCTCATCCAACCAATGGACCAGGGGGTGATATCGACCTTCAAGGCCTACTACCTTCAGAGGGTCATCCGCAGTGCTTTGTTGGAAACAGACGACTCTCCAGAGTTCACGTTAAAGGACTTCTGGAAGAAGTACAACCTGCGCCATGCTCTCAGTCACATTGATGAGTCCTGGCTTCAGGTGAGGGAGAGCACACTTAACGGTGTGTGGAAAAAGCTCTGTCCACAGTTTTTTGATCCCTCACTTGAGCCCGTGGACTCAATCAGCAGTGTGATTGAGAGTGTGGTGGAGATGAGTAGGAGGCTGGAATTGGAGATTGACACTGAAGATGTTCGGGAGTTGCTGGCTGAAGAAGGCGAGGAGCTTACGACTGCGGACCTGCAGCAGCTGGATAGGCCGTCGGTAGAGGAGGAGGGGCAGCAAGAAGAAAGGCCAACCGCTCCGGCCAAGGTCTTCACGAGGCAGGTCTTGGCCAAGATCTTTAAGGAGCAGCAGCACGTCTTGGACCAGTTGGAGGCACTGGACGAGGATGGGGAGAGGTTCGCCAGGGCCTCCCGAGCTGTCCGTGACGGTCTGGCTTGTTACCGGCAGATCCTAGAGGAAAAAAAACAGGAGGCCGCGCAGAGCAGCATGCTGCAGTTTGTAACAAGGGGCACTGCAGCCACGGCCACTGCAGCCACGGCCACTGCAGCCACGGCCACTGCAGCCACGGCCACTGCAGCGACTCTAGGATCTGCTGGAGCAGCAGAAGCAGCAGAGGAAATGCCATCCACCTCTGCTGCTGCACAGCCATCCACCTCTGCTGCTGCAAGCCAGCCGTCATTGGACATCTCCATCTCCAGCTCCAGCTCCAGCTCCAGATCCAGCTCCAGATCCAGCTCACCCTCTCCCCAGTAAACATCCCTCCGTCCTTCCCCTGCACCTGTCCCCAAAGGTAAAGAAATGTTGCATTTATATTTTGATTTTCTGTTTTATTTTATGTTACTTCATCTGTTAACCCACCTGTCTCTGTTCATGTCCACAGACGTCTGCTGCTCCTGCTCCTCCTCCTCCTCTCCACTCCAGTCATTCAGCCAGCCAGCCTCTGCACCCCTCCACAAAGGTAATGAAAACTTGCTTTTACTTTTTGATTTTGTGTTTTGTTTTTATGTTACTTAATCTGTTAACCCACCTGTCTGTGTTCATGTCCACAGACGTCTCCTCCTCTCCAGCCAGCCTCTGCAACACCTACCTTCACTGACCTCCTGCTCATCTCCCACTAACCTGCACAGCTTCATCATCCAGGTACAGTACAGTACCGTACAGTACTACATAATGAAATGTGAATTTAATTTTGCTTTTCTGTTTAGTTTCATGCTACATTTCATCATCCACCTGTGTCTTGTCATGTCCACAGCATCCCTCCAAAGCATTGTGGAAAGGCCGCCCCCTGGTCCAAACATCAGCACACAAACATCACAGTAAGGACAAGTTGTTTTTGGATGTGTTTAATTTATCTGTAAGCACAACACCTTGCTGTACAGTACAGTACATAATGTTAACTTACAAATTTCTGTTTTCCAACAGTGACACCTGCTGCGTTCCCTCCTCTCCTGGGTGTACTGGCATCACACTGACTGAGGGATTAACCCTCCTGGGTGTACTGGCATCACACTGACTGAGGGATTAACCCTCCTGGGTGTACTGGCATCACACTGACTGAGGGATTAACCCTCCTGGGTGTACTGGCATCACACTGACTGAGGGATTAACCCTCCTGGGTGTACTGGCATCACACTGACTGAGGGATTAACCCTCCTGGGTGTACTGGCATCACACTGACTGAGGGATTAACCCTCCTGGGTGCAATGAAATCACACTGACTGAGGGGATGCTCCATGCCTCCTCCATGCCTCCTCCATGCCTCCTCCATGCCTCCTCCATGCCTCCTCCACCTGGACGCCTGTCTGACCACAGTCTGAACACCCGTGCGCTGCCTCCTCTCCTCCACATGAACGTGAGGCCTTTTCACAACTTGTGCGTGTGTGTGTGTGGGGGGTGTCATCTCTCTGTGTGTAATGTTCACTTCAACATGTGTGTTGTTTGTGTTCACAGACAGACCAGCTCTCCTGCCTCCAGTGGCATCGCTGACCCATGTCAGACACCTGGACGCCTGTCTGACCACAGTCTGAACACCCGTGCGCTGCCTCCTCTCCTCCACATGAACGTGAGGCCTTTTCACAACTTGTGCATGTGTGTGTGTGTGGGGGGTGTCATCTCTCTGTGTGTAATGTTCACTTCAACATGTGTGTTGTTTGTGTTCACAGACAGACCAGCTCTCCTGCCTCCAGTGGCATCGCTGACCCATGTCAGACACCTGGACGCCTGTCTGACCACAGTCTGAACACCCGTGCGCTGCCTCCTCTCCTCCACATGAACGTGAGGCCTTTTCACAACTTGTGCATGTGTGTGTGTGTGGGGGGTGTCATCTCTCTGTGTGTAATGTTCACTTCAACATGTGTGTTGTTTGTGTTCACAGACAGACCAGCTCTCCTGCCTCCAGTGGCATCGCTGACCCATGTCAGACACCTGGACGCCTGTCTGACCACAGTCTGAACACCCGTGCGCTGCCTCCTCTCCTCCACATGAACGTGAGGCCTTTTCACAACTTGTGCATGTGTGTGTGTGTGGGGGGTGTCATCTCTCTGTGTGTAATGTTCACTTCAACATGTGTGTTGTTTGTGTTCACAGACAGACCAGCTCTCCTGCCTCCAGTGGCATCGCTGACCCATGTCAGACACCTGGACGCCTGTCTGACCACAGTCTGAACACCCGTGCGCTGCCTCCTCTCCTCCACATGAACGTGAGGCCTTTTCACAACTTGTGCATGTGTGTGTGTGTGGGGGGTGTCATCTCTCTGTGTGTAATGTTCACTTCAACATGTGTGTTGTTTGTGTTCACAGACAGACCAGCTCTCCTGCCTCCAGTGGCATCACTGACCCATGTCAGACACCTGGACGCCTGCATACCTTCTGCATCCTCGCATCAGGACCAAACACTTGAACTGAACTCACATCCCTCTGAATGATGCTGCTTGTTCCTGCATCATCCTGCATCCTCCAGCATCCTCCATCACATCAGGACCAAACACTTGAACTGAACTCACATCTTACCTCTGAATGATGCTGCTTGTTCCTGCATCATCCTGCATCCTCCAGCATCCTCCATCACATCAGGACCAAACACTTGAACTGAACTCACATCTTACGTCGGCTTCTCTGAACTCACATGTTCACATTGATGGTTGCACTGCTGCATAAGCAGTCCCATCTGATCCAGGTTTGAACAGCAACTTTTGACAACCAAAGAGACTACCTTCACTTCAATCAAAGTAAGGGAACTTTCTTTTTTTATGCTGTTTCTGTGCTGGCTGGTTCTACCTTTCTAAAGTTCATGGAGTGGACACTACAGTATGGCACTGTTGTTTTTTGAAACATGATGCTTGCTACAGTACATCTTTCTGGAGGATGTCACTTGTTTCTGATGTTTGTTTGCAACATGATGCTGATGGATGTCATGTGTTCATGATGGGTGTGACTTGATTCTGATGGATTTGGCTTGTTCATGGTGGGTGTGAGTTGTTCCAGATGCATTTCACTGGTTTCTGATGGATGTGACACATGGTGTCACATGATGTCATATGGGTGTGACTTGGTTACAGTATTCAATGAAAGTACTGTACAGTACAGTACTATACAGTACTGTACAGTACAGTACTGTACTGTACATTACAGTACTGTACTGTACAGTACTGTACTGTATGTACAGTACAGTAGTGCTGGGCAGAAAAGCACGTTTGTACAGTAAAAACTGTACAGGTATGTGTTTATAGATGAATGTGTGGTGTAATGTGCTAGCTAACTGGTTGTAAATAAAGTGTTGTGCATGTTTAAGGATCAGTATGTACGCTTCTTCAGTGTCATGTTGATAAACGGGTGCTTGGCGTCTCGTTAGCGCCCTTTTTCCGTTTTACGAGCGAGGTTCCGGTTTAACGAGAGCCACGTGGGTTTGTTCCAATTTTGCGAGCGATGTTCCGGTTTTACGAGAGCCGCGTGGTTTGTTCCAATTTGCGAGCGATGTTCCGGTTTTACGAGAGCCACGTGTTTTGTGGCAACTTGCGAGCGATGTTCCGGCTTTACGAGAGCCACGTGTTTTGTTCCGATTTGCGAGCGAGGTTCCGGTTTAACGAGAGCCGCGTGCGGCCGTTCCAAGTTACGAATTTTCGCTTTACGAGCGCCTCGTTGTAACGGAACTCGCTCGTAAATCGGGGACTACCTGTATTTTCTTTCCTATTTTTAGTTTAACTTAAACTAAATTATGTATGGAAGAATAGTTTGGAAGAAGAGGCCTTCGTTACAGAAGCCCTCCTGAACCTTCTATAGGTATAGATCCCTATATATGATTTTTACAGCATTGATCCACCCCTTAATTGGTAATTGTAGCTGATCTAAACCATGATAGCTTACATACCAGGTGCATATAGGTAAGGCTTAATGTAAAATCCCAATCATAAGCCCACCTAAAACCACATAATTGCATGACACATAGAACCAGAGTGGCACGGACTGGAAACCAACCAGCCAACAACCTTCGATGTGGGGACCTGCAGCTCCAACGCTTGGTCTTCAACCTTCATCCAAGGGTCGCCTCCTCTGCGTCAATCGAGGGATCCCCTCTACATCTTCTTCTTCTTCTTCTTCTTTCGGCTTTTCCATTTTCAGGGGTCGCCACAGCAAGTCATCCTCCTCCACCTCACTCTGTCCTCTGCATCCTCTGTCCTCACTCCAACTACCTCCATGTCCTCTCTAACTGCATCCATATATCTCCTCTTTGGTCTCCCTCTTTGTCTTTTTCCTGGCAGCTGCATTTCTAACATCCTTCTACCAATATACCCACTGTCCCTCCTCTGGACATGTCCAAACCATCTCAGTCTGGCCTCCCTAACTTTATCTCCCAGTTGTTTAACATGTGCTGTACCTCTGATGATCTCATTCCTGATCTTATCCATCCTTGTCACTCCTAAGGAGAACCTCAGCATCTTCATTTCTGCCACTTCCAGTTCTTTCTCCTGTCTTTTTGTCAATGCCACTGTCTCCAGACCATACAACATAGCTGGTCTCACCACTGTCTTGTAAACTTTTCCTTTGACCTTTGCTGACACCTTTTTGTCACAAATCACTCCTGAAACTTTTCTCCATCCACTCCATCCTGCCATTCCCCATTTTCCTGGACAGTGGACCCCAAGTACTTGAAGTCCTGCACCTTTGTGACCTCTGCTCCTTGTAGCCTCACTGTTCCACTGGCCTCCCTCTCATTCACACACATGTACTCTGTCTTACTACGACTGACTTTCATTCCTCTTCTTTCAAGAGCATACCTCCACCTCTCCAAGTTCTCTTCCACTTGTTCCCTGTTCTCACCACAGATCACAATGTCATCTGCAAACATCATAGTCCATGGGGATTCCTGCCTGACCTCATCTGTTAGTCGGTCCATCACCAGAGCAAACAAGAAGGGGCTCAGAGCCGATCCTTGATGCAATCCCACCTCCACCTTGAAGCTATCTGTCACTCCTACAGCACATCTCACCACTGTCCTGCTGTCTTCATACATGTCCTGTACCAGTCTAACATACTTTTCTGCCACTCCAGATTTCCTCATGCAATACCACACCTCTTCTCTTGGTACCCTGTCATATGCTTTTTCTAAATCCACAAACACACAATGGAGTTCTTTCTGACCCTCTCTGTACTTCTCTATCAACATCCTCAAAGCAAAGATGGCATCTGTGGTGCTCTTTCTTGGCATGAAACCATACTGCTGCTCACAGATAGTCACATCTTGTCTAAGTCTTGCTTCCACAACTCTCTCCCAGATCTTCATTGTGTGGCTCATCAACTTAATTCCCCTGTAGTTGCTACAACTCTGTACATCACCCTTGTTCTTAAAAATGGGAACCAGCACACTTCTTCTCCATTCTTCAGGCATTTTCTCACCCTCAAATATTCCATTAAATATTTGAGTCAAAAACCTCACTGCCATCTCTCCAAGACATTTCCAAACCTCCACTGGTATGTCATCAGGTCCTACTGCCTTCCCCTTCTTCATTCTTTTCAGAGCTTTCCGGACTTCACCCTCACTAATCTTTCCCACTTCCTGGTCCACAGTTTCTATTACCTCCACTCTTCTTTCTCTTTCATTCTCTTCATTCATTAGCTCCTCAAAGTAATCCTTCCATCTTCCCATCACACTCTCCTCACTTGTTAGAACATTCCCATTCCCATCTTTAATAAGCCTAACCTGCTGCACATCCTTTCCAGCCTGATCCCTCTGTCTTGCCAATCGGTACAAGTCCTTCTCGCCCTCTTTAGTGTCCAGTCTCCCATATAACTCATTGTACGCCCTCTGCTTTGCCTTAGCTACTTCCCTCTTTGCTCTATGTCCCATCTCCTTATATTCCTGTCTCCTCTCTTCAGTCCTCTCACTGTCATATTTCTTCTTGGCTAATCTCTTTCTTTGAATGGCGTCCTGCACTTCACTATTCCACCACCAGGTTTCCTTATCATCTATTCTCTGTCCAGATGACACACCAAGTACCTTCCTACCTGTCTCTCTAATTACTGTTGCTGTAGTAGCCCAGTCACTTGGAAGCTCTTTCTTACCACCCAGAGCCTTTAACAGCTCGTCTCTGAATTTCTCACAACATTCTTCCTTCTTTAGCTTCCACCATTTGGTCTTCTTCTCTGATTTTACTCTTTTTCTCTTCTTCGCAACAACAGTCATTCTACACACAACCATCCGATGCTGTCTGGCCACGCTCTCCCCTGCTACAACCTTACAGTCTCCAATCTCTCTCAGGTTTCCTCTTCTACACAGAATGTAGTCGACCTGTGTACTCCTTCCTCCACTCTTATAGGTCACTCTATGTTCCTCCCTCTTTTGGAAATAGGTATTGACTATAGCCATTTCCATTCTCTTGGCAAAATCCACCACCATCTGTCCTTCCTGGTTTCTTTCCTTGACACCAAACCTACCCATCACTTCCTCATCCCCTCTGTTTCCTTCACCAACATGTCCATTCAGGTCTGCTCCAATCACCACTTTTTCCTCCCTGGGATCCCCTCTACATGCTGATTATAAAAACAATTGTTGCTGATGAAATCACCAACTCTAATCGATATGGAATTACTGCTGTGGAATTACCGCTGTGGATTATAAGACTTTGTTTTCCAAAGGATCACAGACTTTGTTTTCCAAGAGTTAACAGACTCAGTTTTCCAAGGGATTAAAAGCTTACCGCAATGGGATTACCTCCGAACAGTATGGAAGTTCCAAAAACTTTATGGGATTATAATTTTGATTTTTCTTTTCCACTTGCTGGATTACTTCAAGATCAAAGACAGTTCAAGGTTTCCTTTCGTGTTGGACCCCATCCCCAAGGACTGGCGATGGCTTCCAAAAGGGGGGAGATGTAGTGGACCTACCCAGGGTCAAACTAAGGTTTTTGAACTGTCCAGTGATGACCTTCACTGATACTCTCAGAAAAAAGACATTAACACTATTTTATTACATTATTTTGAATCAAAACACAATAAGTCATAAGAGACTCTCTTATTCCTCTATTTTTGTGTTAATGAATAACCTTGTGTTACTTGTATAAGCATTATTGAATTCAATGTTTGTTAAGTCAAAGACTGTTTAATTCAAACTGTTTAATTCAAGTTGGAAATCCAATGTTATTTCAAAATAATGATCACTTCTTCATATGATGAATCAAACGTTGAAAGTGAATTAATGTCAGACTGAACTCCTCAGTTTTGTTAGAAGTTAGAATGCAGTTTTAATCAGTTGTTTTATGAAGCTGGCTCCAGTCAATCTGTTTCTCTCTCTTCATTCTAAACAACTTCTTCTCTGTTCTAAAAACTGATATCCGAGTGACCTTCATTCCACTGGTTCGTTTGGACCAATGGGGAAACAACAAGTCACTGATCTGAGATCCTTCCTTAAAGTTCTAAGCTGTTGCTGGAACTGACGGAGTTTGCTGAGGACCTCAATGCCATGATGAGGTTCCCCAAAGAACTGATGATCGTCTGGTCAACACGCTAATGACCACGTCATTCAGTTAAAGACTTATAACTTGCCAAGTTATAAGTCATCTTCAACAGCTGAAAAAGCTCTCTTTTATTGACATTCCTTTAAGGAACGTCTTATCTTGAAAACAACACCAGGAGCTGCCGTTACTTTCGGTTCGAGTCAAGGCGCACGTCTGGAGACGCTGAGAATGGTAAACGAACTGACCAGTTGGACCAACTGGGGACTGACCATCTTCACAAGGTAACAAGTCGTCATATGCTTTACCAAGGGTACCAACGTGTAGCCGAGATCAGCCGGAGAGCTGCCATGTTTCTGGTTAAAACACGTCAAGATAATACCTCTCCTCATCCTCCATTTTCTTCCTCCTCCATTTTTCTCTTCACTGAAACTTTCTTACTTTAAGTAACTAAACTTTAAGTTAATGTACCTGTAGAATTGAAATGAGTAAAATATCATTCTTTACTTGTTCTGTTGTTCAAAATTTAAATCTGTGAACAGTTAATTATAGGAAATTCGATCGATCCAAACATGTACAAATGTGTGATGTAATGTAATGATTTGTTAATTAAATGATTCAGTTCATAAATTGACGTTTCATATCTTTACATTCTCACCTCCAAGGCACAGAATTATAGGTATTAATCTAAAAAGAGAGAACTCGTTTGATGATAAGTTGGGTCAGATAAAAATCTACTCAATTTCTCATCTGGAATATTGTACAAATCAGCAAAACTGACTAGTATTATATCCCTACACTGACATGCGTAGACTCTCACATGCACAACCGGTGACAGGTTGTCTATCTAAATCACAGGCTTTGGTTATCCCGTGCAAATGCGCCACATAAAAAGCAGACATTGGGGAGTAATTTATTTGGTCCTTAGGTCAAACTAATCCTATGTGAATAGGGCTTGAGCCTATAGCAGCATAACTAAGGGATAGCTCAGGAAACCCAAGCAACCCTAGCTATAGGATTTATTAAAAAAGAAAAACTTAAGCCTTGTCATAAAACTGGATAATGTGTAAGCCTTACAGACTGAAACTGGATGTTGATTCCACAAAAGAAAAGCCTGATAAATCTCTGCCTCCCATTCTGCTTTTGGAAACTCTATGAACCGCAAGTAAGCCTGCAGTCTGAGAGCAAAGTACTCTGTTAGGAAAATATGGAGCAATAAGATCTGTAATATAACATGGAGCTAAATGGTTGAGAGCTATGTAGGTTAGAAGAAACATTTTGAAATATATTCCCAATTTAACAGGGAGCCAGTGGAGAGAAACTAAAACTGGGAATTATGTTCTCTCCCGTCAACTCTGGCAGCAGCATTTTGGATCAGCTGAATTCTTTTTAATGAAGTTTGTGGAAACCCAAATAACAAACCATTACAATAGTCCAGTGCTGGGTAGCGCTAATCCAAAAATTTGTTCCGCTGTTTCAAAAGCACTTATTAATTTATTTAGGTCCGCAATTTTAAAAGCACTAATGTCTAATGAAAATTAGGGGAAGCTAATTCTAAACCGCCAGTTATATTCAACAATTGGTAGCCAGCAAGTTATGCAATATTTGCACTACACTGCCAACTAGCAGTGCATGAACTGTTATACACCTTTATCCTACCTCTTAACCCCGATTCGCTCGGGATGTCATCTCCTACAATACACCTTTCGCTCATGGTCCAAAAATATAAAAGTTGTTTAATGTGTTGAGGATTGCTATTTCGGCTGCTTCTTTGTCTTTTTCTTTTGTTTATTGTAGATTTTTCATTAAAAATGCATCGATAAAGTTATTTTAACTGTTTACTGGAAAACTGAAGCGTTGCAATGCATTATGGGCACATGACGAAAGCAAAGAACGGAACCAAACCTTGCCATGCTGTGTTGCTCCATGTGACCACTAGATGTCTGTCTTCATCAGCATAACAGCTTTAAATAATTTCTTTTCAGTCATTCAACCTTTATTTTAATTTTATTTCTTAAATAATTTCTGCAGTGTTAATTCAATTAACACTGCAGAATCATTTATGATGTTCAAAAAAGCTTTCAGTGTATAACTTTTATTACTTTGGTATTGTAGTATGTAACATTTTTATTTCCATTGCCTCCTTTTTCTGTTGCTTTTATTCTATTTTCAGTGATTTATTGTACCGGTTTTTATATTTTCTGTCCTGTTAAGCACCTTGGTCAATGCAAGGCATTGTAGGAAGGTGCTATACAAATAAAGTTTATTATATTATAGTTTATTATTTAATGTTTTTTTTATTACTTGGAAATAAAATGTGGTTATTAAGACATGTAAATAGTTATTATAGCAAGTATAAAATTATCAGTAAATCTTTTTAAAGGGACGTATACACTGACTGCATTTATCATAATGTCTGATATTTAAATGTCAGCTTGTTCTATTATGTTTTTATTTTTTTAAGTACAGTATTTGAAACAGCTGTGAAAACAACATTTGTGTGAGGGAACATTCATTTATTTGCAATAATAATAAAGTAAATCTACATGCATATATAGGACTTCAACTTAAATGGCATTCTAAAAACAATACAGTATATATGCCGTAAAGTTTTCATCAACTTCAATGGGTACAAAAAGCCACAAAATGAAAAAGCTGTAAATTTGTGCTTGTTAATTTCTGTGCACATGTTCATGCAAGAAAACCTTGATTTTCTTTGAAAAGAAATAAAGAAGAAATAAAAAAACATTTCCAGCCACTATTTTGCTGTATTACTGAAAACACATCTACTCAAAAATTGTGGCCATGAGTAAATAAACAAAATGTGATTAAACAAATTATATAAAAATATAAAAACTATATACACAAAAAACTAAATGCCTATTAAAGGTACTATCTGCGATTTCTGCAAAGCCCTGAAACTTAGAAAATTTTTGAACAGAGACCGTTCTCCCTCCTCCCCCTTGCACTCTGGGTGACCTGAAACTCCGCCTCCTTAGCTCCTCCTCCACAGCTTGGCTGTCTCGTGAACGCGCATGCATCTAAACACAGTTGTAATGGCGTCGGCGCAGTCAAAACACCGGTAAGGATAGACTACTCTCAAATCTTTGCGTATTTGTAATAAAGTATCGTAAATTATGTATAACCCTTTCAATAAGTTATGTGTAGCTCTTACTTTGTGTTACATTTTATCTGTGTTATGCAGTTTTGAAACATTGTCGATGGGCTTCCGATGAGGATTTTACACCCAGAGGTGTACTTCTACGTCCGAAGAAGAGGAACCCAGGAACACAGGATGTTCTCATAGTCACCATGTTTTCATGCAAACATTAAAATGATGATTGGATGAACAGTACTGTTGCTTTGTCTTATTCTTCATGAACATGCAGTGAAATAATTTTCTATTTGAAAGAACACAGCGACAAAATCTTTTTTATTTATTTATTTAGACAATAAATACACAAAAAACCTAAATAAATATGTGACAAGGATCATCAAACCGTTACATAACGCAGACTTAAATAACCATAAATAAAGCACTGAGCATCCACCCTGATGTTAAATACTCTGTTGTGTACTTAGTTTGATTTAAATAACTTTTTAATAAAACTGGACAGAAATTAAACAAAACTTAATTAACTCCAAATTCTTCCAAACCTGCAGCCTTCAGGGCAACAGAACAGCAAGCAGGGCCCAGGTGACTGATCTGGTCTTCACTTAAGTGGGTCAGGTCAGTAAATATGTGCAGCTTCTCCAGATTGTCAGCTTGTCCAAACATCTAAAGTCCATAGAGAACCACCTGATCTCCACTCTTTCATTTGTGTATATATATAATATATATATAGTTATAAATATAGGTATCTATATAAATAAATAACTATATTTATAACTACTGTATATATACTATATATATACTGTATATATATACATCTATATATATATATATATATATATATCTATATATATATATATATATATATATATATATATATATATCTATATATATATATATATATATATATATATATATATATATATATATATCTATATATATATCTATATATATATATATCTATATATATATCTATATATATATATATATATATATATATATATATATATATATGATGAACAGAAATTCTACCATTGCTGTTCATCATTCTTTAGTTAGTAGCAGGTCACTTTTGTAAATGAGCCCTCGAGGCTCAATGAGATTTACCTGACTAAATAAAGGTTGAATGAATGAATGAATATATATATATATATACAGTATATATAAATAAAAAAATTAAGGTTCATTGATAAACTTCATCAACTCGTTTAACACTAGAAGTCCCAGGATTTTCGACCTCCCCCCAGAAGTCCTGAAAGAGGGTCAAAAGACCCTTAGTCCAAACCAACCATTAGTGGGCCATTAACTGCCTTTTGTTATAAATATGCGTGCACACAACTCAGACACCCCCACCACACCAAACTGCACAGACTGCATTCCAATGTTTCCACCAGGTAAGTAAGACTCTGCTTGCACTTCCCCCCTTAGTCAGAAGAGAGGCCCTGACCTGAATTCACACATAACAGACCCTGAAGTTATCTCACAGTTGAACATTTTGGGACATCCACTGAACGGAAAGCTTTGTCTGCTCCAGAACAATTTTATGCATAAAATTGTCTTATTCTGCTGTGCTGACTATCCTGTAACTTTGATGTTCTGTCAAATAAATTATTTTGCTTACAAGTACTGTCTCTCTCCTTGTCCTTGGCACATGTATATACGGTGCGTGCCGGCACATGCAGGTGGCCCATTGCTGTGTTCTAAAACATGCTTGACCTATTGTTGTCCGTCACCTGACGGACCGACACAGGTCACATGACATGAAGTCAACTGACGGACCGACATAGGTCACACGACATGAGGTCAACTGACGGACCGACACAGGTCACATGACCTGAGGTCAACTGACGGACCGACACAGGTCACATGACCTGAGGTCAACTGACGGACCGACATAGGTCACACGACATGAAGTCAACTGACGGACCGACATAGGTCACACGACATGAGGTCAACTGATGGACCGACACAGGTCACACGGCATGAGGTCAAGTGACGAACCAACACAGGTCACATGACCTGAGGTCAAGTGACGGACTGACATAGGTCACATGACCTGAGGTGAACTGATGGACTAACACAGGTCACATGACCTGAGGTCAAGTGACGGACCAACACAGGTCACATGACCTGAGGTCAAGTGACGGACCAACATAGGTCACACAACATGAAGTCAACTGACGGACCAACACAGGTCACATGACATGAGGTCAACTGAGGGACCGACACAGGTCACATGACCTGAGGTCAACTGAGGGACCGACACAGGTCACATGACCTGAGGTCAACTGACTGACCAACACAGGTCACATGACCTGAGGTCAAGTGACGGACTGACACAGGTCACATGACCTGAGGTGAACTGACGGACCAACACAGGTCACATGACCTGAGGTCAAGTGACGGACCAACACAGGTCACATGACCTGAGGTCAACTGACGGACCGACACAGGTCACACGACATGAAGTCAACTGATGGACCGACACAGGTCACACGGCATGAGGTCAACTGACGTACCAACACAGGTCACATGACCTGAGGTCAACTGACACAACGACACAGGTCACATGACATGAAGTCAACTGACGGACCGACACAGGTCACATGACCTGAGGTCAACTGACGGACCGACACAGGTCACACGACATGAGGTCAACTGACGGACCGACACAGGTCACATGACCTGAGGTCAACTGACGGACCGACACAGGTCACATGACCTGAGGTCAACTGACTGACCGACACAGGTCACATGACCTGAGGTCAAGTGACGGACTGACACAGGTCACATGACCTGAGGTGAACTGACGGACCAACACAGGTCACATGACCTGAGGTCAAGTGACGGACCAACACAGGTCACATGACCTGAGGTCAAGTGACGGACCAGCACAGGTCACACAACATGAAGTCAACTGACGGACCAACACAGGTCACATGACATGAGGTCAACTGAGGGACCGACACAGGTCACATGACCTGAGGTCAACTGAGGGACCGACACAGGTCACATGACCTGAGGTCAAGTGACGGACCAACACAGGTCACATGACCTGAGGTCAACTGACAAAATGACACAGGTCACACGACATGAAGTCAACTGACGGACCGACACAGGTCACATGACCTGAGGTCAACTGATGGACTGACATAGGTCACATGACCTGAGGTCAACTGACGGACCGACACAGGTCACACGGCATGAGGTCAACTGACGTACCAACACAGGTCACATGACCTAAGGTCAACTGACACAACGACACAGGTCACATGACATGAAGTCAACTGACGGACCGACACTGGTCACACAACATGAGGTCAACTGACGGACCAACATGGGTCACATGACCTGAGGTCAAGTGACGGACCAACATAGGTCACACAACATGAAGTCAACTGACGGACCAACACAAGTCACATGACATGAGGTCAACTGAGGGACCGACATAGGTCACATGACCTGAGGTCAAGTGACTGACCAACATAGGTCACATGACCTGAGGTCAACTGACAAAATGACACAGGTCACACGACATGAAGTCAACTGACGGACCGACACAGGTCACATGACCTGAGGTCAACTGATGGACTGACATAGGTCACATGACCTGAGGTCAACTGACGGACCGACACAGGTCACATGACCTGAGGTCAAGTGACGAACCAACACAGGTCACATGACCTGAGGTCAACTGACAAAACGACAGGTCACACGACATGAAGTCAACTGACGGACCGACACAGGTCACATGACCAGAGGTCAACTGATGGACCGACATAGGTCACATGACCTGAGGTCAACTGACGGACCGACACAGGTCACAGGACCTGAGGTCAAGTGACGGACCAACACAGGTCTTATGACCTGAGGTCAACTGACAAAACGACACAGGTCACACGACATGAAGTCAACTGACGGACCGACACAGGTCACATGACCTGAGGTAAACTGACGGACCGACACAGGTCACATGACCTGAGGTCAAGTGACGGACCAACATATATAGCCCACTGAAAGGGACCGGGGGATTTAGAAGCCAAGTTCACTTGCGCAAAAAAGCGCAGCCTTAGTCAAATTAGTGTTAAGCGTGCCCCCTCCTGTGGTGCGCCAGTAATGGCCTTATTTACAAAACAAAAGCGCCTGTTAACAGCTCATTATAGGATGTTAGCTAAAATCCTTCAGGTCACTCGACCCGTCTCTGGGTTCCAAAGGTAGAAATGTTAAATGACCCTTCTCTGGGACTTCTAGTGTTAAAAGTTCTTTTCTTTTAATTGAGGATTTTTGGGATTGAAATTGCCCCAAGGCCACACCCTGCCACAGATCTTTGGAGGACACCCCGCGTGGAGATGGTCTTCATCTGGTCTCCATGGGTCAGTCCTCAGTGCTGGTTGATCACCTTCGGTCTCACGCAGGTGCAACCCACTGAGATGAGTTTGGACTCCAGGCGGTAGTGGTAGCTGTGCCTGGCCCTGGCGTCTTGACTCGCCTCAGAACCAGCACCTGATGCAGAATGGGACGGGACTCCAGGCCCCCGTCCTCCAGTCCTTGGTGGTCCAGGCAGGTTTTGAGCAAACAGTGAGCCTGCGACAGCGCATGAGGGAACATGTTGTCATCCCTGGAGATGCTGAGGACAGAGAGGAGACAAAAACTGTTAACAGGACTCTGAGCTTCATGAAGGACAACACACTGAGGAGCTGAAGCCTCACTTGTAGGTCCACGGTGAGATGGAGTCGCTGGCCAAAGAACTGACTTTTAGGCTGGGAACTAAATTGTTTGGGTCCAAACGCAGAGGGACCGTTTCTTCTGCTAAACCTTCAAAGGACTTCCTGTGTGGCTTTGCTGCTGTCTGTGGGACCACCACCACCATCATCATCAACAGGACAGCGCTGACAACCTGAGGAAGAAGAACATTCATTCATTCAACCTTTATTTATACAGGCTAGCCTCGTTGAGCCACGGGGACTCATTTACAAGAGAGACCTGTCTCACTCACACCTAGGGTCAATTTAGAGTTACCAATCAGTCTAACATGCATGTTTTTGGACTGTGGGAGGAAACCGGAGAACCCGGAGAAAACCCACGCATGCACGGAGAGAACATGCAATAACAAGTCACTTTCATCATTGTCGTCGTAATGTCTAGCGAAGACATACTGAAACAAAAAAAATATAAACGTAAAAAACAAACTAACATTGATACTGAGGAAACACATTACATATTTTATTAAAGCAACAATAATCAAGTTTGATCATGAAATAAAGAAACATGTACTTGGGAACCAGTACAATAAATGCTCTCAATAAAAGTTAATGAGACTAACTCGAAAGTATAGACAAAATCATATTTTTAACACGCACTAAAATACGTACGTTCAGTGCAAGTGTATGTTATACATGAACACAGAATTTTAATTAAGTCATCTTTTTAAAAATTCTTAAATTTATAAAGTTGTACATTTTCTGTGACGCGGTTAGAAAAATAAAATAATAAAAAAATAAGCTTCAAAGATATTTATTGTCAATATTGTGCATCTGTATTATTCTAATTTTATGTCCACTAAAATTGCAGCACAGAAAAGCCATAACAATAAAGAAATACATTATATAAAAACTGGAGCGTGAGATCGATAGGCGGATAGGTGCAGCATCCGCAGTGAAGCGGGCGCTGTACCGGTCTGTCGTGGTGAAGAGAGAGCTGAGTCAAAAGGCAAAGCTCTCAATTTACCGATCGATCTACGTTCCCACCCTCATCTATGGTCATGAGCTTTGGGTTATGACCGAAAGAACAAGATCTCGGATACAAGCGGCTGAAATGAGTTTTCTCCGCAGGGTGTCTGGACTCTCCCTTAGAGATAGGGTGAGAAGCTCAGTCATCCGGGAGGGACTCGGAGTAGAGCCGCTGCTTCTCCACATCGAGAGGAGCCAGTTGAGGTGGCTCGGGCATCTGGTTAGGATGCCTCCTGGACGCCTCCCTGGTGAGGTGTTCCGGGCATGTCCCACCGGGAGGAGACCCAGAGGAAGACCCAGGATACGCTGGAGGGACTATGTTTCTCTGCTGGCCAGGGAACGCCTTGGGATTCCCCCGGAGGAGCTGCTCCAAGTGGCTGGGGAGAGAGAAGTCTGGGCCTCCCTACTTAGTCTGCTACCCCCGCGACCCGACCCCGGATAAGAGGAAGAAAATGGATGGATGGATGGATGGATTATATAAAAACAACTATTAAACTTTGGTTTTTGTTTCTGCCTACCGTAATATCTGGTGGAAATACATTTCATAAACAATATTAGACATACAACCTTACCATCTACATTTTAAAATTGTGTAATAATATTATGATCACAGTTATATTAGTTGCAGTGCAAACCATAAAATAATCTTGACATAAATATGGTTTCCCCTTACTTACCTTGTTTCCAAAACCTGAATGGGAGTCTCCCCAAATTCACTTCTTCTCAGACCTTCCCCAAAGTCATCATCTCTGCATAAAAACATATAATGTAGTTCAAACAATAATCAGATATTCTTTTCAACACATTTATCACACAATGACAAATTTATCTAACATATCAAAGCATGTAGGATGATTTAAAAAATAGCATCAAACAGCCATCTTCCATCCTGTTCTGCTGCTAGAAGTAAAATTTGAACTTTTTACGCTCTCCTTTCATCCTGCTTCACTGCAGGCTCATGTCCGCAGCAGACAACAAACTCGTCCACCCCACCGCAAGTTTTACAGATTTTATTCCAAAAATTAATGATTTTTGAGGCCCTTTATACAGGTAAACGTCCAAAGAGGTTGACATGTATGCATCAACAACATATATTGTGTAGTACAACTAACAGACTTTTCGATTATGACCACCAAATGATCAGCAGACAATATGCTAATTGCTAGTTCTTGTGATCATGCCTATCTCACACAGACAGCGCAGTTACAGTACTTTCATCATATCTGCTTGCTGATCCACAATACAATAAGTTAGGATAACTAAATGTACGTATCGAAACAATACTGAGGTTGAATGAGTTAGCTGCTACCATTAGCATCACGTCAGCTGTAGGCCGGAAAACGGTTTTAGCCTGTTGTAGATAATAACATGGCATTTGCGCTATCACATGATTGAAGCAAAGACACTTACTTTTCAAGCAGGAAAGGTGCTAACTCTGCATCGCTTGGCAATCCTGAGCACTCGAAGCTCTCGCCACCTCCGCCATCTTGAAACAGCTACTGTTTGAGACGGGAGCGTGCCCGGCTGCTGCGCGCAGCCGCTGGGAGAGGCGGGGGGAGGGCGGGGGAAGCTCGTTCATGAAAATAACTCTGTTTTTATTGGCTGGTCAAAAACGGCCCGCTCTGGTTTTTATAAATGCTATTTTAACCACCGGGAGACGCCAGAGGAATATAGTATTTCTCAAAGATTACCTGTTTACCATCACTCTGTCAAAAAATAGTGACAGAGAGAAGAAATATGTTTATAAAAAAAGCTACATACTGCAACTTTAATGAATTAAAAATACAATATGACATTGATAATAAATATGTTTTAGAATATCAACAAATTAAGTTGATTGTAAAGAAGAAATTTAAGCTTAATAGAACATTGTTAGTGACACCAGTATGTCTCAGAGTTCATTAATCTTAAAACACCCATATTGTTATCTAAAATATACAAGAAATTGTCTAGAATAGATGACTCCATAACACTACCTGTGGCAAAATGGGAGACATATTTATCAGTCAACTTTGACCAAAACACCTGGTCTCAAATATGTTTAAAAACATTTAAAATGACTAGAATCTCAAATATACAATTAATACAGTATAAAGTTCTCTATAGAGTACATTATACAGGTCAGCGAATGTTTAAGATGGGATTTACATCATCTAACATTTGTTCACAGTGCACAGGCAATATACCTGATGATTATATCCATGCACTCTGGTTCTGTCCACCTGTTCAGAGATTCTGGGTCCAGGTCTGTGAGGACTTGTCTAATTGTCTGAAATGTAATATTCCGCTCTCTCCATCTGTTTGTTTACTAGCTATCTTTGAAGATGTAATACTAGAAAAACATATATACAGCATGATTTTCACTGCCTTATGCATCGCAAAGAAAACCATACTCATGAATTGGAAAAATAAAAATAATCTTAGCATTAATCAGTATAAAAATCTTCTGTTAGATCATATTAGTCTTGAAACAGCATCTGCCGACACATCGGATCAATCTCTCTGGCATTCTTTGATCGGCTCTGTTACGTAGTGAGGGTGGGGGTCTGGGATCTGGCCTTGTGGGGCATTGTGGCTGGTGTGGGGGGAGGTCGGGGTTTGGGGCGCCGGAGGTGGGGCTGTTAGGCAGGGAGGACCCTGTCTTCCCTCAGACCAAAAACATGCATGTTAGACTGATTGGTAACTCTAAATTGTCCCTTGGTGAGAGTGAGAGAGTGAATGGTTGTTTGTCTCATTTGTCTCTATGTGTCCCTATAATGGACCTGCAACCATGTCCAGGGTGTACCTGGATATGGGCACCGGCAACACGAAAAAGAAGAAGCGAGTAAAGATAATGGTTGGATGGATGTTGTACTTGAGGGCAAGAGGCTGGTTGTCCCTGCTGGCTGTTCTGTTTAGCACTGGGTAGGGATATATCTAACAAGGTTGAGTCAGGTCCTCTAGACAGATTCTTCTTTGTTGAAACATTTTGTCTTTTATCCAAAACACTTCTTCAGTCTGAGGAACTGCAACAAACAAGTCTTATCAGCAGCAACTTCTCATTATAGATCAACCATTCTGCTGCTGATAGCCAAATCTAGTTGTTCACATGCAGAAGGAGGACCATCAGAGTAACAACGTATTGTTAGTGCCGTAATAATTGATCATTAGTGCCCGTATGGCAGCACTGTGGCACAATTGGTAGCGCTGCTGCCTCTCAGTGAGAAGGTTGCCAGTTCAAATCCCGGTCTGGGGAGCTTTCTGGGTGGAGTTTGCATGTTCTCTCCATGCATGCGTGGGTTTTCTCCAGGTACTCTGGTTTCCTCCCACATACCAAAAAAATGCGTTACACTAATTGATAACTCTAAATTGTTCCTAGGTGTGAGTGAGAGAGTAAATGTTTGTTTGTCTCGTTTGTCTCTATGTGTCCCTGTGATGGACTTGTGACCTGTCCAGGGTGTACCCTGGACAGGTACCCCGTCCCTTCACAGTGATTGCTTGACATGGGCACCGTCGACCCCCATGACCCAAAATGGAAGAAGCAGGTAAAAGATAATGGATGGATGGATGCCCTGGTGGCCGTTTGCTATTCACAGAAGGTTGAGTGATACAATAACATGCTTGTACGGGAGTGACAGTTAAATATGGAGGCATTGGCATAAATATTGCAAGTTGGCATATGTTCAGCTTGTTGATAGTGATAAAAAGGTGAACTATTAGCCCTTACAGTAGTTATTGGGGATGAATTTACCACACCAAATTTCATCAAGTAATGGATAATTCTAAATGAAAACAAAATGAAGACAGCTGGACTTCTTCTCCTGTTTATTAAAAACAATTGACTTCTTATCCAAAATACCTCTTCAGTTTTGACTGTGGATTAGGATTTAAAGGCTTATAAGTAGTTCTTCATCAAGTTTGCGGATGACACAACAGTGGTGGGTCTCATCAGCAACAACGATGAGACGGACTACAGGAACGAGGTGAGCCGCCTGGCCTTGTGGTGCGGACACAACAATCTCACTCTCAACGTGGAGAAGACAAAGGAGATTGTTGTGGACTTCAGGAAGAGGGATGCCCAACATGCCCCTCTGACCATCAACAGCACCGCAGTGGAGAGAGTAGACAGCACCAAGTTCCTGGGAGTGCACGTCTCAAAGGACCTGTCCTGGAGCAGGAACACTGCAGCACTGGCAAAGAAGGCTCACCAGCGTCTCTACTTTCTCCGCAAGCTGAAAAGGGCTGGAGCTTCAACCCCCATCATGAGCACCTTCTACAGAGGTGCCATAGAAAGTGTCCTGACCAGCTGCATCACTGTGTGGTTTGGTGCATGTACTGCATCCTGCCGCAAGAGCCTCCAGCGCATTGTGAGAGCAGCTGAGAAGATCGTGGGCACCTCCTTGCCCTCACTGCAGGACTTACACAGCAAACGCCTCACTCGGAAAGCCCACTGCATGGCAGGTGATCCCACACACCCACTACACAGCTGCTTCAGACTGCTGCCATCAGGGAGGAGACTGAGGAGTCTCCAGGCTCGAACCAGCAGACTGAGAGACAGCTCTGTTCATCAGGCAGTCAGGATGCTAAACACTCTGCCTGCTCTGCCCCCCCTCCCATTTGAACTGCCTTAACACTAAAACTTTCTCACACATTACCACACAACACAAAGATTTTAACACTGGACTCTGTGTCATCAAACGGGTTATTCACTAAACTCTCGGTCATGTGCTCATACAGTTTGCACTACTTCTCATACTTGCACTAATGTTTGTATTACATCACTGCCTATAGTCATAATACTGTTTACATTCTCTGTTTACATTTATTAATACTGTTTACTTTTATTACTACTGCTTACATTTAATTACTACTGTTTACATTTACACTACTCTAATATCTACACCACTGCTGATACATATACAGTGTGCTCTGAACGGTCTTATTTAGGGATGCCCAATGTGCCTTACTGCATATGCCACTTTTTGCCTCTATAACAACATCAACTACTACCTCATACATATACTGTGCACATTAACTCATACGCTGCTTTGCCACTTTGCAAATGTCAATGCTAGAAACCTTTAGTTTATTTTAGTTATACTTTTTATACTCTTTTTTTATACTAGTATGCAAAAACTCAGGACAGTATTATGTTCATTAAATGTTTAATGTTTTAGTTTTAGTTTTAGAGTTGGTGTAAATTTTCATACTCTTATACCACTATGCAAAAACTCAGGACAGTGTTAGTTTTACTATTTTATGCTTATGTCTATTATTATATGTTTCAGTGTTTCAATGTTTAGATGTTTACTGTTGCACCGAGGGACTGAGAGAAACGCAATTTCGGTCCTGTGTATGTCCTGTACAGTACATATTGCAGATCTGACAATAAAGTTGACTTTGACTTTGACTTTGACTTTAGTTATAATGATCACAAGAAAAGTGGTGTTAAGGTCACATGACCAATCCCACCATCCTGTGATTTTTTGTTTTTGTTTTTATCCTTGCTGATGAAGAATTTCTCCTAACAAGGCTGAAATATTTGAGTTTTGTTGGTCACGTGTTTCAAAGTGTAAACTCCAAAACTTAATGGTTAGAAGATTTAAGCTACCTTATAAGACCCATCCACACAATAACTTGTCTGGCCTATTTGACACTAAATTGTTTAATGACAAATTATCCATCCATCCATCCATCCATTTTCTTCCGCTTATCCGGGGTCGGGTCGCGGGGGTAGCAGCCTAAGTAGGGAGGCCCAGACTTCCCTCTCCCCAGCCACTTGGAGCAGCTCCTCTGGGGGAATCCCAAGGCGTTCCCAGGCCAGCCGAGAAACATAGTCCATCTAGAGTGTCCTGGGTCTTCCTCTGGGTCTCCTCCCAGTGGGACATGCCCGGAACACCTCACCAGGGAGGCATCCAGAAGGCATGTGGCAGCACGGTGGCACAACTGGTAGAGCTGCTGCCTCTCAGCGAGAAGGTTGCCGGTTCAAATCCCGGTCCGGGGCCTTTCTGGGTGGAGTTTGCATGTTCTCCCCGTGCATGCGTGGGTTTCCTCCGGGTACTCCGGTTTCCTCCCACAGACCAAAAAACATGCTTGTTAGGCTGATTGGTGACTCTAAATTGACCCTAGGTGTGAGTGTGAGAGTGGATGGTTGTTTGGTGTGAGTGAGACAGGTCCCTCTTGTAAATGAGTCCCCGTGACTCAACGAGGCTAGCCTGTATAAATAAAGGTTGAATGAATGAATGAATGAATCCTAACCAGATGCCCGAGCCACCTCAACTGGCTCCTCTCGATGAGGAGAAGCAGCGGCTCTACACCGAGTCCCTCACCGAAGGACTGAGCTTCTCACCTTATCTCTAAGGGAGAGTCCAGACACCCTGCGGAGAAAACTCATTTCAGCCGCTTGTATCCGAGATCTCGTTCTTTCGGTAGCAACCCAAAGCTCATGACCATAGATGAGGGTGGGAATGTAGATCAATCGGCAGTGGTGGGCAACGCTAATCCAAAAATTAGTTCCGCTATTTCTAAAGCACTAATTTATTTATTTAGGTCCGCAATTTCAAAAGCACTAATGTCTTATGAAAATTAGGGGAAGCTAATTCTAATCCGCTAATTAAATTCAACAATTGGTAGCAGCAAGTTATGCAATATTTGCACTACACTGCCAACTAGCGGTGCATGAACTGTTATACAGTAAGTTGTTTGAGTTTCAGAGTATTTAGTTTGGTTCTCTTCAACAGGTTTCACAAGGACAAAATGTACCCATTCCAAAGTCTGTTAGCTAAACTGCAGACATATTTGGCTGTTTTTTTTTTTCTTCTTTTGTTACTTTTAGTACCACTAGATCGCATGTGTCAAACTCAAGGCCCGTGGGCCAAATCCGGCCTACCATAACCGTTTCTGTGGCTCTCTACACCCTAGAACTTCAAGATAACAGTTGTAAGCATGTTGCTCTCAGGTGATGGGTCCCCATCCCTACACTCCCTGGTCTCTCTGTTAATTGTCTTGCTTATCTCCTCCATTTTGTTGTCCAGGTGTTTGTGATTGTCATGCTGTGTGTTCATGTACCTGTATATAAAGTCAGGGATTTTTTAATTGATAAAGCTCTGTATATGTTGTATAACACAATCATTGTTCCACATTTAATCTATTGTATTGAGGTTTGGGGAAAAGCGTGCAAAACAATTACAAAGCCTGTTTTTATTTTACAAAAGAGAGCTGTAAGAGTAATCACCAGAAAACATTTCAGTCACCCATCAAACACCTTGTTTCTTCAGCTAAATTTATTGAAATTCCAGGAATTGGTAGAATATAGTATTTTATCAGTTATGTATAGGGCTCATAATAACACATTACCTTTAAATATCCAAAGAAATTTAGACAAAGTTATTACAATCTTAAAGGGACAGATATTCATCAAACCACAATTCAGAACCAGCTTAAAGGGACGGTCTACCTCAATTCAGGGAGTTGGATTGTGGAATGTTCTGGAGAGTGATGTTAAAAATGCAAAATCAATTCATTCATTCAACCTTTATTTATACAGGCTAGCCTCGTTGAGTCACGGGGACTCATTTACAAGAGGGACCTGTCTCACTCACACCAAACAACCATCCACTCTCACACTCACACCTAGGGTCAATTTAGAGTCACCAATCAGCCTAACAAGCATGTTTTTTGGTCTGTGGGAGGAAACCGGAGTACCCGGAGGAAACCCACGCATGCACGGGGAGAACATGCAAACTCCACCCAGAAAGGCCCCGGACCGGGATTTGAACCGGCAACCTTCTCGCTGAGAGGCAGCAGCTCTACCAGTTGTGCCACCGTGCTGCCCAATGTATACATTTAAGAAAAAGGTCGAAAAGGACTTGCTCAAAAACTATATATGATGAAGCTTAGTGTGTTTGTGTATTACAGTTAGAAAAATTAAGTAGAGTTATTCATTTTGTGATGTAGTTTGAAGGTTATCATTGGTTGAACAAACTGTGAAATAAATAAGGGGCAGATATAATAAGATTTCATCTTCTTTCTGCTCCTTTCATTTTATCCTACTTGTATTCTTGTATCTGATGAAACTGTTTTGTATTGTTCTTTTAAAATGAATGAATAAACATCAAATCAAATCAAATCAACGGCCCAGTCAGAGTCCAGAACCTGAACCTGAAACCTTCAGAGAGCTGAGCAGAAACCTCAAAGAACTGAAGCAACAATGGAAAGAAGAGTGGGTCAGAACTCCTCCAGAACCAGGAGAGAGACTGATGAAGTCCTGCAGACTGATGAAGTCAGAGAACCACAGAGGATTCTGCTGCTGAAGGAGGTTCTGTTGGGTCAGAGGCACAAGCTGAGGTTAAATTTTAATGATTTTAGAACTTGTTAAAGATCATCCATCCAGCCATCCAGCTAACTGTCTATCCATCCATCCATTCAGCTAAAAGTCTATTCATCCTTGTATCTGATGAAACTGTTTTGTATTGTTCTTTTAAAATGAATGAATGAACATCAAATCAAATCAAAAATAAGTCTGTATCTCTGTGTTTATCATTGTCCTGGCATTGTCTCCTGTTGCCTCTGTCTCCTGAGTTCCTTGTGATTCCCTGAGTATGTAAGTTTGCTGCCCTGCGGACGCCATTTTGAAGAGTCCTAATGGTGAACTACTTTTTTAAATCCAGCAGATTTGACCATTTCGTGAAACTCTCAAGCTCAGAAAAACTTGTGCTATAACGTCAGCTATGAAATATATTTTTTCTCAGCAAAGAAATAATTGTTTTACCGTGTTTTGTTGTAAAATCCTGGCTTCTTTGGCCGTCGCGGACGCCATTTTGAAGAGTGCTAATGTGGCGAAATTCTATTTTTAAATCCAGACGCGTCGCGTAGGCCCTGAGAAACATCCATAAGTTCACCCTCCATGTTAAAAAGTCTTCGTCTGACTCTTCGAAAACAAGCAATAAGGCTCCAGAGTAACACACTGGCTGCTAACTGCTATAGAGAGAGCACACACCAAGAGACTGAGGGGGACGCTTTTTTGTGACGGACCACATCCGGCGCTGCTCGTAAATACGTTATTTCGTTTTTACTGATAGATAATTAGTTATTAGCGGTACTGCATTTTAAATAAAAATAGCATAAATCCGCTTATGAATTATAAAACTTAGTCAATCCGCTGTAAAGCTAACAGATTATTTAGCTACGCTACAAGCGGATTACCGCAATAGCACTACCTAGCGGTTGGAGGCCCACCACTGTTGATTGGTAAATTGAGAGCTTTGAATTTCGACTCAGCTCTCTCTTCACCACGACAGACCGGTACAGCGCCCGCTTCACTACGGATGCTGCACCTATCCGCCTATCGATGTCACGCTCCAGTTTTCCCTCATTCATGAACAAGACCCCGAGATACTTAAACTCCTCCACTTGGGGCAGGACCTCCTCCCCGACCAGGAGAGGGCATGCTACCCTTTTCCGGCTCAAGACCATGGCCTCGGATTTGGAGGAACTGATCCTCATCCCGGCCGTATCACACTCGGCTGCAAACCGCTCCAGCGAAAGCTGTAGATCACGACCTGATGAAGCCAATAGGACCATATCATCTGCAAAAAACAGAGAAGTGATTCCAAGGCCACCAAAACGGATCCTCTCAACACCTTGGCTGCGCCTAGAAATTCTGTCCATAAAAGTTATCCACACAGCTCTCACACATCTGGACACGAAGGACTCTTATGTTAGAATGCTGTTCATCGACTTCAGCTCGGCATTCAACACCATCATCCCCCAACAGCTCATCCATAAACTGGACAGTCTGGGGCTGAACACCTCAATGTGTAACTGGCTGCTAGACTTCCTGACCGGGAGACCACAGACAGTACGGATCGGGAGTAACACATCTAGCACCATCACATTGAACACAGGGGCCCCACAAGGATGTGTGCTGAGCCCCCTTCTATTCACCCTGCTAACACACGACTGCACACCATCGTACAGCTCCAACCACTTCATCAAGTTTGCGGACGACACAACAGTGGTAGGTCTCATCAGCAACAACGATGAGACGGACTACAGGAACGAGGTGAGCCGCTTGGCCTTGTGGTGCGGACACAACAATCTCACTCTCAACGTGGAGAAGACAAAGGAGATTGTCGTGGACTTCAGGAAGAGGGATGCACAACATGCCCCTCTGACCATCAACAGCACCGCAGTGGAGAGAGTGGACAGCACCAAGTTCCTGGGAGTGCACGTCTCGAAGGACCTGTCCTGGAGCAGGAACACTGCAGCACTGGCCAAGAAGGCTCACCAGCGCCTCTACTTTCTCCGCAAGCTGAAAAGGGCTGGAGCTTCAACCCCCATCATGTGCACCTTCTACAGGGGTGCCATAGAAAGTGTCCTGACCAGCTGCATCACGGTGTGGTTTGGTGCATGTACTGCATCATGCCGCAAGAGCCTCCAGCGCATCGTGAGAGCAGCTGAGAAGATCGTCGGCACCTCCTTGCCCTCACTGCAGGACTTACACAGCAAACGCCTCACTCGGAAAGCCCTCTGCATGGCAGGTGATCCCACACACCCACTACACAGCCGCTTTAGACTGCTGCCATCAGGGAGGAGACTGAGGAGTCTCCAGGCTCGTACCAGCAGACTGAGAGACAGCTCTGTTCATCAGGCAGTCAGAATGCTAAACACTCTGCCTGCTCTGCCTCCCCTCCCATTTGAACTGCCTTAACACAAAAAACTTTCTCACACATTACCACTCAACACAAAGTTTTTAACACTGGACCCTGTGTCATCAAACGGGTTATTCACTAAACTCTCGGTCATGTGCTCATTCAGTTTGCACTACTTCTCATATTTGCACTAATGTTTGTATTACATTACTGCCTATAGTCATACTACTGTTTACATTCACTGTTTACATTTATTAATACGGTTTACATTTATTACTACTGCTTTACATTTATTACTACTGTTTACATTTACACTACTTTTATATCTACACTACTGCTGATACATATACAGCATTCTCTGACTAGCCTTATCTAAGGATGCCAAATGTGCCTTATGTGCCTTACTGCATATGCCACTTTGCCTCTATACCAACATCAACTACCTCATACATATACTGTGTACATTAACTCATATGCTGCTGTGCCACTCTTTGCAAATGTCAATGCTAGAACCTTCAGTTTATTTTATAGATATACTTTTTATACTTTTTATACTACTATGAAAAAACTCAGGACAGTATTACACTTTTATTATTTCATTTTATGCTTATGTTCATTGGGTGTTTGGTGTTTTAGGGGTGTTTGGTGTTTCAGTGTTGGTGTAAATTTTCATACTTTTATACTACTATGAAAAAACTCAGGACAGTGTTACACTTTTACTATTTTATGCTTATGTTTATTAAATGTTTTAGTGTTTAGTGTTTAGATGGTTACTGTTGCACCGAGGGACTGAGAGAAACACAATTTCAATCCTGTGTATGTCCTGTACATATTGCAGTTCTGACAATAAAGTTGACTTTGACTTATGAACAGAATCTGTGACAAAGGGCAACCTTGTCGGAGTCTCACTGAAAACTAGCCTGACTTACTGCCGGCAATGCGGACCAAGCTCTGACACCGGTCGTACAGGGACCTAACAGCCCATATCAAAGGGCCTGGTACCCCATACTCCCGGAGTACCCCCCACAGAACCCCCCGAGGGACGCGGTTGAATGCCTTTTCCAAGTCCACAAAGCACATGTAAACTGGTTAGGCAAACTCCCACGCGCCCTCCAGGACCCTGCTGAGGGTGTAGAGCTGGTCCAATGTTCCACGACCAGGATGAAAACCACACTGCTCCTCCTGAATCCAAGGTTCGACTATCCGACGGACCTTCCTCTCCAGAACCTCTGAATAGACCTTACCAGGGAGGCTTAAGAGTGTGATCCCAGAGAATTTCATGAGGGGCGGTTCGTTTAAAAGAAATCTGGACCTTTTCAGACAAGCATGCCTCTATAGCTCAGTGAGAAGAGCGTTGGCTCGCCGTTCCGAACCTTCTGGGTTCAATTCCCATATGGGACAACGTTTTTATTTTTATTTTTTTATTCATTCCAGATTAAAAAAACACAAGAAAACTATTTACAAAACAACAAGAAATAAAGCATAACGTTTTTTTTTAAAATCTGGAATGAATAAATAAAATTTTTTTAAAAAAGTCATACCTTGTAGGAATCAAACCCACAAGGTCTAGATAAGGTTAGGAGCAGCTAACGGCGCAATGCGTTACCCAGTGACCCATCAGGACGTGTGTATTTTTGAGCTCCACATTTATTATAAGGAGACCTGACACATTTACCAAGTCATTCACATATAAAATAAATAGCTTTGGTCCAAGTACAGAGCCTTGGGGAACTCCACATGTGATATTACAGAGGTCAGATCTTACATCATTTATTTGTACAAATTGTTTCCTATCTTTCAAGTAGCTAGATACCCACTGTAATGCTGGTCCTCTAATACCATATTTGTTCAGTTTTTCAAGGAGAATGGTGTGATCAATAGTATCGAATGCTTTTTTTAAATCAACAAAAATACTGATACAATATTGTTTTTGATCGACAGCAGTATTTATTTGTTCCATTAATTCCATGAGAGCCATTGATGTAGAGTGTTTTGCTCTAAACCCATACTTACTGTTGCTTAGAATATTTTGTTTATCTATAAATTGATCTAGTCTGTTTACAAGTACAACTGTCCCCCTCCTACAATGCTGTGATTGCTGGTATCACTCAGCCCTCTGTGAATAGCAAACAACCATCAGGGTGCTAACGATCCATTGTTAGGCTGATGGTCCTCCTTGATCATGTGAGCAGCTGGTTTCAGGCTGTCATCAGCCAACTGGTTGTGTAACACTGTGAGAGGGTGCTATTTATAAGACTGAGCTGAACCCAGCACCTCAGACTGAGGAAGTCTTTCGGACGAAAGACGAAACGTTTCTACAATTTTTTGCTTTGTTTTTTTTTGTTTTTTGAATGTCCAGAGGACCAGACTTAGCTTTTTTAGATTTTTCTACCTGGATTATTGAGCATGCATCAGGTGTTTACAAATAGTTTTTCAAGAATTTTTGAAAACTGTGGTAACAAGGATATAGGTCTATAATTGTTGAACACACATTTATCACCATTTTTAAAAAGAGGAACTACCTTAGCTACTTTCATATTATCTGGAAATATTCCTGTTGAAAATGATAAATTACATATGTATGTAAACGGCTCAATAACATGGCTCATTATGTCCTTTACAAACATCATATCCATGTCCACCCAGTCCCTTGATCTCTTGTCTGTAAGATTTTTTACTACATTCATTATTTCCTCTTTGTTAGTTCCATTTAGAAAAATACTATTTGCACAACCTTTAATTGAATGGATCACATTATTATCTGCTTTTGGTATTTTAGCTGCAAGGCTTGATCCAACATTCACAAAATATTGATTAAATCCATTTACAATTTCATTTTCATCATGAATTTCATCGTTGTCTTTTACAAAGTATTGATAGAGTTGATAGAGTGTTGATAGAGAAGTACAGAGAGGGTCAGAAAGAACTCCATTGTGTGTTTGTGGATTTCAAAAAAGCATATGACAGGGTGCCAAGAGAGGAGGTGTGGTATTACATGAGGAAATCTGGAGTGGCAGAAAAGTATGTTAGACTGGTACAGGACATGTATGAGGACAGCAGGACAGGGGTGAGATGTGCAGTAGGAGTGACAGATAGCTTCAAGGTGGAGGTGGGATTGCATCAAGGATCGGCTCTGAGCCCCTTCTTGTTTGCTCTGGTGATGGACCGACTAACAGATGAGGTCAGGCAGGAATACCCATTGTTACGAATTCAAAAGGTTGAAGGAACCTCTGAAACGAATGTGCAAGTTATTGGCAGGTTTATTGTACATATAAGGATTAACCTTGCAGCTGCAAACAGACCTCTCACCGAGCACAAGTTCCAACACACGAACCTTTGAAGGCGGACCACAGTTTTTATACCCCCAGATGACGTCATCGCCTCGTGAGACCAATCCTGGGACCGTACCGCCTTGGAAACGCCCTGGAAACTTCTTTGGGACTGCCCTACTCTGTAACGTGATCCGCCTCTCAGACAATAAGCTATCAGCTTCATATGTAAACTTCAAGTGTTGGGTCTGTTGTTTTGTGCAAGCGTGTAACTGTTCCCTAGTGAAAACAAAGCCCGAGAGAAAAACGTTCTGCCTTGTGTCACAATTCACATTATAAGGCAGAATTAAGTGAATACAAATAATGGAACATAATGGGTGTAATGTAATACTGATAGAAATATATTTCACCATGGACTATGATGTTTTCAGATGACATTGTGATATGTGGTGAGAACAAGGAACAGGTGGAAGAGAACTTGGAGAGGTGGAGGTATTCACTTGAAAGAAGAGGAATGAAAGTCAGCCGTAGTAAGACAGAGT
>JBBPBX010013524.1:10484-22700 GCA_038048925.1 Garcialebias charrua
TATAAGATATCTATGGGTAGGAGCAAGGAGGAGGAACCGGAAAAAGGGAGACGAAGAAGAAGCGTCTGTGCGTGTTGTTGTTAGCAGGCAGCTAGCAGTGTGTTCGCTCGCGTGTGTACCGCGTTTTCTTTTGAGGCGTGAGCTGCAGCCTCGGTAATAGCAGCTCGTCCCTGTTTCTGAATAAACCCCGTTTGGCTGGACTCCGTCTGCTGTGTTGGCGTCATTACAATACATTTTCCTCTTGGAGCAAGAATTGTTTTTCTTAGCCAATTTGATTGACCACCTTTTTTTTTTCTTCTTCTTCTTCTTCTTCTTTCGGCTTCTCCCATCGTCAGGTCAGACTTTTTAGAAATCAGTGATCGGCCAAAAAACTGCATTTGGTGCACCCCTAATTTTTGGCACAACACCGGCCCACGTTTCCGGGTGGCCAACGGTGATGCATAACAAACGCGATGCGTCAGCGGTGATGCATAATAGATGCAACTTTTATGGCAAAGCGACTCATTAATTTTCTCCCCATTTTATTAAGACATATTTGGACTGATGTGGCTTATACGGCGGTGCGACGTGTACAGCTGCAAGTATGGTAATTATTCATTGTACCTCTTGTAAGACTTTTCCCTCTTTCCTCTATGAACTATAAAACACACAGAGTAAGTGGAAAGATATGGACAGTTTCTTTGATGCCAAGAATAATCACTTCCTTCGAGAAGCTCCATGATTGAAACAGATCATTTGCATTTTTAGGCTGTTGCTAGATGCCTCAGTTCCACTCTACAATTTTCAAATCCAATAATAATAAGACACCCAGTTTTTTTTTTAGAATGACAGTTTAGAGGCAAAAGATGATGGAGCTTTATAAGTGTTATAACTAAAGTAAAGTTGCACGAGTAATGTGATTTATCATTACTGAGAGACTAAACTTAAAATGGTTTAAACCTAGAGAGAAAAGAAAAACTTTCAATACCCCTGTGGATGACGAAGACAGACTTTCTATCAGGCCTTCCAGCTCTGCCTGAATTATTCAAGACAGAGGAGAAGAAAAAGAAGTCTGAGTGCAATTACCCTTCACTCATCTCTTTCCAGTGTGAACAACATTACTGTAATGGCTTTCATCTTCTCAAACTGATTATGAACAAGGGAGGTATCTCTCAAGTCTGCTTTCTTGCTTTTTGATTTGTCAGCCAACATGCTGCATGACATTTGGAAAAAAAAATTATATAAATGCTTGAATGAACATTTAAAGCAATATTTTTTTAATGTGCAAGAATAAGCACTATTATGTACTGTACAGTGAGAAATGTTGCTGATAACACGCAACTGGGAGTTTGAGGTGTTACATTACCTGTGGTATTTAAAGTGGCGCCCCAACCTAGATCTAGTCAAAGATGACTCACTGTCTGAATCCTTTCAACCCACTTGTTTCCTTATGGAATTTTTTAGCAGATGTTAGATAAAAGCAGACAATAACTTTTTTGGTTTGTTTTGCCTTCATGGGTTGAAATTATGTTTGCCACCATGTATGTATAAATATACATTTTCCAATAAATTAGGCACAACAAAAGCACATTTCCCAGGTTAGGAAACATGCCATTACCGGAAACTCCTAATGTATAGTCTGTCACACTTTGTAGATGATGCAAACATCACCTTCTTTCTTCCATTAACAACCTCTAAATGCATGCAGCCCTGACCTATGAGACAGGCATGCTAATGTGTTGTATGAACTGCACAGCTCATTTACACAACCCCGAGGCAACATCACCTCAGATGTGCGGCGAGCTCACTTGGTGATATTTGCTCATTTGTGCTGTCATGAAACTGAGCGTTTTTCTATTTTGACACTAAGAAGGACGTCTGACTGTTTGAAGGTATGTGTGGGTGTCGACCTGGGGATGCTTGCTTGCAAAACACAATGCAAAAGAGGGAAAAGAACATTTTGTATGCACTTAGAATATATAATGAGGTCTAATGTTTTGCTATGTTTGCCACTTAAAACCCAACTATTCTGTGAAGAGTTTCAGGCACCTTGTACGATGCCTTGGCCTGGACACTGACATTAATAGACAAAGTGGGTGAAATGTTAAATGTGTTAAGTAATCCCAGGATGTTCTTGACTGGGGTCTCAGATGTTGAAAATGTCAACAAGCTTTTTCCTAAATCCCATTTTGGGGATAGCCCATCCATCACCACACAGTGCCCTGTAAACCCCACCAGTCTCATTGATTGAACTCATTTTAATTAGACTTCCTTCAGATACCATTGTTCCCATCTCCTTACCCACAAAACCCAGAGGTCTTAAGTAATTCAACCTTCCACTTACCAAAACTAAGGAGGAAATTAAATTATTTAATGACTTAAAACACGTGTCACAACAAAGAGATTCTGACTCTGTAATGTGCACTTTGTTTGCTTCTTCATGATTTTGAATTTTTGAAAAGCAAATTTGACTTTTTATGATTTGCACATATATCATTAACATTAGCAATGCCTTCTTCTGCTCCATGTCCACTGAGTACATTAAAATAATAAATGCACCATAGAAGAAGCTTAAATAGCATACAGCAACGGTAATAGATTAGATTTAAATTAAAGGGGACCACAGATGCAAAATTCACTTTTTAATGTTTTTTTACTCAACTTTGGGTATTTACTTCATAAAAAAACAGTCCTTGTGCCAAAAAAATGCACCCAGTGGTTTATTTACTCTAAGTAGATTTATTTATTTTTGATAAATACACCTGGATTCACACTTCCTGCAGTTATTGACGTCACAAGCCGTAGCCAATCACCTCAAACCTGAGTCCAGCCCCTCACCTAGCAACCCCTGGTTAGGCTCAACCCACTTCTGTATTAAACACATGACTTAGTTTAAGAGATCTTTTTCAGTTTGGAGAAGATCAGGACTAGTTTAAGAGATCTTTTTCAGTTTGGAGAAGATCAGGACTAGTTTAAGAGATCTTTTTCAGTTTGGAGAAGACCAGGACTAGTTTAAGAGATCTTTTTCAGTTTGGAGAAGATCAGGACTAGTTTAAGAGATCTTTTTCAGTTTGGAGAAGACCAGGACTAGTTTAAGAGATCTTTTTCAGTTTGGAGAAGATCAGGACTAGTTTAAGTGATCTTTTTCAGTTTGGAGAAGATCAGGACTAGTTTAAGTGATCTTTTTCAGTTTGGAGAAGATCAGGACTAGTTTAAGAGATCTTTTTCAGTTTGGAGAAGACCAGGACTAGTTTAAGAGATCTTTTTCAGTTTGGAGAAGACCAGGACTAGTTTAAGAGATCTTTTTCAGTTTGGAGAAGATCAGGACTAGTTTAAGTGATCTTTTTCAGTTTGGAGAAGATCAGGACTAGTTTAAGAGATCTTTTTCAGTTTGGAGAACGATCGCTCCCAACGCGCAGCCGGCAAAAATTAAACGAGCGGACCCCCGGCGTAGGGACCAGCGGCAACGGGACCCTCTTCTGGCGCGATGGAGCGGAGCTTCAACTGTACAGCCTCGCTGCTGCCCTCGCAGCAGCCTCACAGCAGCGAGGACCTTCTCCTTACGGATTAATTTACGGGAGACACTTGGTGAACTTTGTGTTGTCTTGACTGGAACAGCGATAACTCCCAAAATCTCCGCGTGCAACGAGCGGAGCTGGCGAACACCGGAAGAGGAACAAGCTAACATTAGCATCGGATTCGGGTGGTCTCATGCTAAAAGGAGCAGCAAATTGCGGCGCGCTCAGACGGGTTTCGGTAAGTTATCTTAAGCTAACACTAACAGTAAGTCAAATGAGTAATAAAAAAGAGCTAATTTTAAAACAACAACACATTACAGATACTGGCTGTTACAGAGGGCGTAAACAGATCGTTGAAGGGCGTGGACTTCAAGAAACCGGTCGTTCAAAACGAAAGTTAAAAATGGCAGAATTAAAAAGGGTATAATTAATTATCTAAGAATTATTTTGTGTATTAAAATGAATTAATATTGTCAAGATAGCACACAGACATAACATAAAAATTTTAAATACCTATATGTGGTCTCCTTTAAGTCCAGTATAATCATTATTGCGTCAGTAATTGAGAAGCATCGGAATAGCTGATGAATTAAATCTGGATTTGTGAATTACTGATACTCAGAACAGACTAGAAATAAGTGTGAATGTATAAAAAGTCAAGAGTGACAGTAAAGGAAGTAGTGTTACTTCTGTCAGTAAAGAAATGATTATGAACGCAGAAATGAAACGTCTCTCTTCATCTGCCCTTTTCTGGAATGACACTGATGGTTCCTGTCATCCTGTGCCACAGCCGAGGCCGGGACACAGTGGAGAGTTTGGGTGACTGCCTCCAGCCCTGCAATTGAGCTCACTAATTAAACTATTAATCTCACACCATTAACCTCCGATGACACTTTCCTCCCTGAATTCTGACATTGCTGCAGTGGCTTATGAAAACAACTTCCCATCAAATCTCTTCAACCTCCAATTCTCGCGCACTTCATCTTTGCTGACACCGTTTCCACATCATATTACTTTTGCACGGCTTGCTTCCTCTCAGAGTACATTTTCTGTTGTTTACATCTCCCTCCACCTTATTTGTGCTTTCAGTGAGGCTGACTGTATGATGTTGGTGGACTGCAGCGGTGTGTGCTAACTGCATTACTCTCCGAGAGCCTCTCCAAGGTGGATCTGGTTACTTTTAATTAAAGAAGTATCAATTCTTCGTCCCTGACAGTGTTTGAAATGGGTGACCATATGGACACTTAAAAATATAATCCAATTTCCAGGCCCTTACCAGCCCCCATCTGGTCACCCATCTCCTAAACCACTTTGGCATTTCCAGCGCATCATTCCATTGTTGGAGCTTAAGGAACTGCTAAATCAGTCTACAGAGGTTAACTCAAAGGTACAAGCATCACAAAGAAGGTCATTTAGATTTAAAGGCTTTGGGAGGATTTTAGTTTTTCTAATAAAAATAAGAAGAAGTTATATGAGGAATTTTCAGTGTGAAATTAAAAGTACAAACATATAATTAGCGCAAGGCCCCAGGAGACATTTGTTTATAGTCTTGTCGTTGCATGATTTAAAAAAAATAACTATGGCAAGAAACGGTGTAAAGGAATAAAAAACTGCAGTTACTCTGCATATGGTACAAAAATCACAAATATGACAATAAAATCTACTGCATGGCTTAGTGATGAGATGTAAAAAAAAATAGTACAGGGTACTTTAAACTTGTTGAGTTAAACATTGTGCCTGTTTAGTCCTGCTACTGGTGGGAGTCTGGTTTGACCCAATGAAGGTCTTGGTGGTCTTGCAGCACCACACAGGAAACTATCTTATATTATAACATGAGAAGAACCGGATGAAACACATACATCAAAAGCTTATTAAAGCCAATGAAATAACTCAGAGTGACAGCACCAGAGAAAGATAACCATTACATTTAAGTGCTGCCTATGTGTGACTTTGAGGCTGACCTTGTGCGCTGCAGGGCCTATTGTGTTTGAGAAAGCTGTGTGGAGGCCCACTTGATTAAGCTGAGCTCCCTGGGGATCAATGTGACGTCTGTGATCAGCACTCAGCCTAATCACATTGCATTGTTTGTCTACTCAATGACAATACAAGATGAATGATCCACAAAGCCATAACATCGATAGTTTTTTGCAGACAGCTTCTTCTAGTCATTTGTCCCGTTAAATGTTAAACGTTGCAATGAACAAGAAGTACAACAAGAAAACTTTGAAAGGCTACAGCCCCGTGCAGGCAAACACAACATAGGGTTCTCACATAAATGTATGTTTTCTACCTGTGGTTTCTTTGCCTGCTTAACTTTTTGAAGGGGGTCACCAAACTGAGGCCATATAATTAGCAACTTGCCAGGCACCCTGGCCATAATATTTGTCTGGTGTCTGCCCTGTAATACAGCAGATCCAAACCAGAAATATCAAGCTCACATAACTAAGCTGCGTACAAATTAAAGACACCAAACACATGCAACCCTGCCATTAGTGGTAGGTGTTATTTTTGACCCCCCCAGCTGTCTTATTTTAATTCTATGCCTTTTTTGCTTTACAGGGTGGATAATAGCAGTTCTCTTTCTGTGTGTGCTTACATTACACACAGATAAATCCCATACCACATGCCTTTTCCCCCCCTCAGTTTCATTATGTTGAAACTTTGCTTTTTTTCTGCACCCATATTCAAGCACAAAAGTTTGGGTGTAGTTTCAGTAAAACAATCTTGTTGTGACTCGTGGCATCAGAGTACAGTATACTGTACTTGTCAGTTAATTAAAACGAATGACGTTGATTTTTTTTTTATCTGCACACGATACGATCGGTGAAATTAAAGACCAGAGCAGCCTAACTCTCACAGAAGAGGAAAAACAGCAGCAGGATATGTGTGCATCTTTAAAAACCTCTGGGCTGCTAGGTAGAACACCAAATACATGTCAGGGAGATACATTATTATAAAATGGAAAAATATATAAATAACGAAACAATCAAGGAATTCAAATGACTTGGCATCCAACATTTTTTTGCTTGTTATTCACTTTTGCATGTAGCTATCTGCGCTACATAGATTAAAGACAGCACAAAAAGCAGTACATTTTAATAACCAACGCTGAGCTGCTCTGAACATCTGACAGATTAAACGTTTTCAAATATCTGTGCGCCTCCAGTGATCACAACGTGAGCACATTCTTTATAGTTTTATAAAACTGCATACCACAGTACGGTAATCAGTTTTTTTTTGTGCGTGTTTGTGTGTGCAAGAAAACAAACAGGAATGCTACATGAAATGAGAGAAAAGAAGAGAAACTTAAAGGTGGGGTGACATCATCTTACAAATTTGCATAAAATGATAGAAGATATATATCTTGTATCATTCAACTATGTTCGTTTTCGCAAACAAAATGATAAATTAATGAAAATTCCTTTCAAATTGAGTTTAAAATTAAAAACCGTGTTTCTCTTGGAAAAATCCGACTACACACGAATGCAACATATGTGACGTTGCGAGGAGAAGTCTTTAGAATGCCCCATATAAATATTCATGGCGAACAAGAAATAAAACAACAAAATTATCAATCTAAGTGAAGATTTGAGCGATTTGTCTTCAGTTTGGGAAGCAGGAAGTTAGATGAGCAGAAACAGCAGGTTCTAATTTAGTTCTGCACCCGTATGTATTTGACTCTTACCTGTTCAGGAAACAGGGAGCTCAATCCGATGGGAGGAAGCTTTATTTATTCCATTTTTGACGAAGGTCTTACATCTTTTGGGAAAGTGAAAAGGCTCACTTGTTCACTGATGATATTAGAACACCCAAATGCAACACAACCGGCATTTTTCAAGTTATACAAAAAAAAGGCGATCTGGCTGAGAATGAATATGCGTTAATGGCAGACGCAGACTGACGGTCCTGCTCCCTACGTCACAAATGTTGCATTTGTGTGTAGTTGGATTTTTCAGAGACAAACTCGGTTTTTAATTTTAAACTCAATTTGAAAGGAATTTTCATTAATTTTATCATTTTGTTTGCAAACACGAACACAGTTGAATGATACAAGATATATATCTTCTATCATTTTATGCAAATTTGTAAGATGATGTCACCCCACCTTTAAAAAGCGAGTCATAAAATAGATTTTTTAGGGGTGCAACAATAAATCAGCTGGCCGATTTATCGTCCCCAGTTTCCCTAATTTTGGGAGATTGGCCGATACGTACATGAGAAACTGATTTTTTTTTGTTTTAACAACAATTGTCTCAACTTTATTTATATTTCAGAACCTCATGGCCAGTTAAAACAAGTTTGTATTGTTTCTAGGATATTGTTTAGTTGTTTAAAAAATAAAATAAAAAAAATAATAAGATTGGAAAATTGAAGGTGCATTACGACCTTATAACACATGACAGCGCTTATGTCAACAAAATCAGTATCGACCATAATCAGAATCGGCAGGTCAGGTATTTTAGAGATCGGTGATTGTCCAGAAACCTGCAATCGGTGCACCCCAAAATTTTTTTATTTTTTTTACGTGGTCAGAACAAGTACTATTTAATTTGCTTTTAAACCATCAATTCTCTACTTATTTTCAAGTTGTGGGTTAATTTTATTTGTCCGAGTTTAATATTTATTAGCAACTACGGCTCGATGGCAAAAGCAAGTTTTATTTCAAAAATATCTCTGGAGATGTAGGCCTTTGTGTGTAAAACAGAACTATTATCAAAAATCAACTGAACAACTCCAGTCAATCTTTGACTTTGTCTGATCAAATTCCATGCAGAACAAAGGCAGTGAACACACCACGAGAAAAAGACAGGATGGCAAATAGTTTTCTACAAGGTCAAGTTTACAGTGATACTGCACAAAAGACAACACACCATAAGAACACAGGCCTTTTAGACAGAAAGGCAAAGGTTAGAGAAAAACAAATCCTCTTTGATGCATGTTTGAAAAGACAGAGCTCTTGCTGTGGTCAGACTGGTAGAGGGGGGCTCAGGGCATAATTGAATTACAGTGACCCAATGACAGAACTATAGGTGAGGTCATATATTGAATTATTTCTGTTCCTGACCTCGTCTTTGATGGGGGAGTGCCTCTTGGCAGCCCCAGAGACCCTAAGGTCCAGCAACAAAGACACATCTTTCAGATTGTCTTTTTTCAGCCCAAAGTGTCATTCACAAAGACAACGAAGCACACAGGCTGTCAGATCTGCACTGTATGCTTATTTTTAGCTCAGACACTAAAGTTTGTACCAAACGCGAGGGCATGATTTTGACACAGATGTCTGTTAATTGTAATCCATTACAAGATGGAATCTAAATTGTTTAAATGAAGTGCGAAAACTAATTTTTATCAAGTTAATTTGCAACAATTACATCTCCTTATATAATCTCCTTATATAGGAGGCAGCTGATCACTGAATGCGATGCCAAAATCCACAGTGGCGCATTTTTACATTTTAAAGTAAACTATTGCACAACAGTACAGGTGAACGGGGTTACTTACTGTCTGCCAGAGAGGAGATCACCACTGAGCTGAGTAGAAGCAGGAACAGCGACGCCCCTCTGGGCAGGAGGGGCCCTGCCAGGTGAATGTTAGGCACCATGTTGGCACTGCTTCCTCCTCAGTCCCCTGCTAGACGTGTCCCACTCTGACAGGATCAAACACTAACACCTGGGAGAACAAACACACGCAGAACAGGGCACACAAAGATTAGTATTCAAACTCGGCTTTGTATTTGCATACATTTGAATCGGCAGCAAAACACAGTTATGCAGAAATATCAAGAGCAAGTCACAAAGCAGAACCAAACGAGACCGATTTTAAGTGTACTTGCTTTAAAAAAAAAAACAGCAACAGCAGCAGCACACAACAGTGGAGATCTTTGTTCACGATCAACGACGCGTCTTAATACCCAAAACAAATCCTGCTCGGAGCAGACGACAGTAAAAGTGAAGTGAATGTAACATCCAGATTAAATCAGCAGCAGAAGAAAAAAAGAAATTGTGTGTTGTTCAACAGAAGGAAATTATTAAGGAATAAAACAAGAACCAAAGGGAGGTCAGGATGCAGAATGAAACGACTCAGTCGGCCGATCACAGTGGGACTGGTTAAAAACCCAGAGGACCTCCTAAACACAAGTCCCAAAGGACCACAGCCCACTTAATGTTCCCCATTAGGAAATTGAAACTGTGGCATCCAGATGGTTTCAAATCACACAAATAGCCATGATCTCATAGAATTACAACAAGGCCGTATTAATAAAACTATAACATGCAACACAGTAAACGGGGGGGACTGGGAGTTATCAGATGGTAAACAAAGACAAAGCAGGTGTACTGCAAATAAGCCATAATTATTCCAACTATCTTACAGAATGCATTGGTTTATTGGAGGAGACACAAAACAAAGACTGTCCTTCAAATGAAACCACATCAGAATTAGATTCACTGTTAGATATAACTCAGCCATCTGATTAAGATATGACCTTAAGTTTGTTACAGCCTCCAGTAACAATGTCTGATGTCATTATAAGCAAAGTAACATTGCATTCTTGTAAATTGAACTAACTATAATTCTAATGAACGCTATCTTGCCAATGGCCTTCTGTGATGTGTAACTGTAATGCTGTAAAGAAAATGACACCACAGTGAGGACCGATCTCACTCCGTGGATGGAATGAAAAGCATCACGTCGAGAAAATCCCACAACGAAAGACCTAAAACGAGCAAGAATCATAGCAAGCATGCCTATGTCACTGATTTTGGCAGAATATTTTTAAAGGGTATTTATGAGCTCTTTCAGTGAAGCTCACCGAGTGGCAACGAACAATGCTCATTTCTGTATTTGCGAAAAGGGAAAAAGTGAAGTTGACAATGCAGAATATCTTGAGGCTTGCTGGGTGGCCAGTCAGCTTTAGTCTATTCAGTTCAGCTAAATAAGTTAAAGTGTCAGGAACACAATGCCTCCAGTATCTGGTGGAGAAAAAAAAAACATTCTTGAGCCCTTGGAGGTCTTGAGCAGCCCATTACTCATGTGGTTCCTTTCTATATTGGTGGAAACAGGAAAAAGGCACACTACAGCCACATATAAACCACCATCTTTGTTTGACATGACAAACAAAAACAATCTTTAAGGCTTAGAGAAGCAAAATGTCAATCTGTTTTTTAGTTTACTTTGACAAGTCATTCGGTGAAAGACAAATACGTGCATGACTTAGTGAGAGCATGAGAAGGAATGCAGTGAATGAGTCTGGACTGGTACCTCACCTGGGCATGGGGCAAAGATGCAGACAGGTAGTGATGACAGCCAGCTCTTCATCGCTGCCTGTCACTGTACAGGAATGTGCCTCCAGGCTTTCACGCCTGCTAAACTAATTTGTGATTCCAAGCACACCTTGCATCTAAGAAATTTCCAAACGCAGTACAGTCAACATTATCTATCGTCAGTGAAGGATTCAGCTGTGATCGTATCAAAGTGGAATACACTCCACCCTGCACGTAGACTTCGGAGAAATCAGCAGCAGCAGCTCAAGTAATTTAAACCCCCCCACCCTCGAAGAAAAAATGGCTTTCCTTTTTAACTGTTATTGGGAAAGCGGTTTATTGCTGGTGTGTTAAGCTGTTACAGTCTGAAGAAGGAGAAGAAGAAAAAAAAAGCACAAATACGTTGCTGAGGATGCCAAAAAAAACTGGATCACGCCCCTGCTCTGCAGCAGGAATTAAAGATGTTTAGACCCCATTTTTATTTCCAGTTAATACCCAAACTTAGCGTAGCAAAGTGAGTGTAACACACATCAATTTTACTGGCTGACTAATTTGTTATGACACTCATTTTAATGTACGTCAGTGCGGCTCTTGATCATGTCAGTGGAGAGAAAGTAAGTGAAGCTCATAGAGCTGGCTACTCGCCGTGCTCCAAACCCTTAGCGGTGGAGGGATATCTTTCGCAGCAGACGCCAGAAAGAGGCAGATGCTTTTCAACTTCAATGAGACAAATTCCTTGAGCGAGGCTTTTTTTATTTTTATTTATCTGCTTATTTACCCCAGTGAAGCTTGGTCCCTCCTAGCTGTGCATAAAGACTTTGGGACGAGTCTTGCCACTGTGTACATTTGTATTGTAGCGGCAGAGCAAACAAGAGGACGGCGATAATGTGGAAATGCTGCAGTGTGATCCAGCATCTAAGCAAATGGTTCAGCAAACAAAAAGACATTGTTGTTGTCTGCTGTTTTGCAAGTACGGTATGTGGGAGATGGGAGAGAAAAAAAAACTGTGAAATTGTGGGAGTGGATGCTCATCCTTCTGTGTTTCTAATGATTTCTCTCAAAAAGCTTGGTTAGTGTGTGTGAGGTAGAGAAATAAGTGAGCAGCAGCATTTAGTGCTATAATGATCAAACAGATTATTTCACCAGAAACTGAGAAATGGATTCCCGAAGCTAATTGTTGTACAGCTAAAGTGGTCAAATAAAGTGCACAAACTGTCAGTGTTTGTAAGTGTTCACAAGAAACGTTTGGAGCAGGCAAACACTTTTTGGACTATTTCAAACTAATCTTAAATTACCGTATTTTTCAGCCTATAAGTAGCAATTTTTTGCATAATTTGCATGCCTGCAACTTATAGGCCACAGTGACGTGTTTATGGATTTTCCCCCATATTTATAAACCAGTTTTGGGCTGAGATATGACCATTTTCATTCAATCTGACTGAAAAAAAAATAATAAAAAA
>JBBPBX010013524.1:22735-37254 GCA_038048925.1 Garcialebias charrua
TATATATATATATATATATGTATATATATGTATATATATATATATATATATATATATATATATATATATATATATATATATATATATATATATATATACAGGTAGTCCCCGACTTACGAGCGCTCTGACCTACGAGGTTCCGGACTTACGAGCTGGCGAATTTTTGGAAAAAACGCAAAAAATACCGAGTTTTTCTGTGTTTTTTCACCACAGTTCGTTAGCTAAACATGTGGACACACGTTTCCGATCATTTTTATGCACTCATAAGCAGTTTTTCGATGAAAAACGAGTGTTCGTAGTCGCGCTAGCAAAACCGTTCCAACTTACGAGCGAAATTCCGGACTTACGAGACACGTGGCAGTCGTTCCGAATTACGAGATTTCCGTGTTACGAGCAACTCGTTGTAACGGAACTCGCTCGTAAGTCGGGGACTACCTGTACAGTATACAGTACCATTTTCAGCCACTAGACGGGAGCAGAGTAGTAGTAGCAGTATGGCATGCTGTTGTATTATGTAATAGGTAAACGTGGCTATAATGTCAAATTCAAAAAAGTTCAAGACAAAAACAGCTGGACTTTAGTTATATTTTATACTTTATTGGTTTTGTCTTGAACTTTTTTGAATTTACCATGTCCTGGATGACTGAGAATCTTCCACCAGCTATTAATGACACAATCAGCTTGCCATATTCCTCCACCTTTGTTCTGCTCGCTGCTTGGAGCAAGTCACACCAGCTGCGAAATGCAGCTAATTTGACCATTAAAGTGCATTTATTAAGTAAAAGTTCAATTGAGACACATCTTTGCTATAATTTCAAGCAAATAAATTGTTGTAGGTGCTTTTCTTGTTGAATTTCAAGGAAACGAGCAGCATTCCTCCTTTTTCCCCTCCTTCCTCTGTGTGCTCCCAGAGCACAGAGGCAGCAAGTACAGCTGATTTGACCGTTAAAGTCCTTTTATTAAGCAAACGTTAGACTGAGACACACATTTACTATAATTTTGAGCAAACAAATAGTTGTTTTTAAGTGTTAATCTTGTTAAATTCTTGCTAAAGTCCTCCTGTGCACGCTCCCACAGCCACAATTTGTCAGCCTATCGATTTTTGGCACAACATAAGCCCACATTTCCAGGTTGTCAGTGGTGACGCCTAATACACGCGACACGTCAGTGACTCATAATATATGCGATGTATACGGCGAAGCAACATATTTATGGATTTGCCATTTTTTTAGTGATATTTGGACGGATGCGACTTATGGGGCGGTGCAACGGGTACGGCAGAAAATATGGTAGTTGTTTGTTTAATTATACCTCTGCAGATGGCAGACCAAACTAGCACATCATTTCAGGTAATAAACCTAAATTAACTCCTTAACAAACTCATATAGTAAGTTAAACAATCGTATGGGATGTTAGTTAATTTGATCACTCCCCTGTAGTAAAGCATGATAATGGCAGCATTAGGAATATAATGCACAAACAACCAAGTACAAGTAAAATAAGGAAATCAGTAATGATGCTGTTGGTGGTGGGGAGCAATGGGATTAGCTGGAAGCAAGAACCTAAATTAAAAATTTGCTTTGGGCATCATACATCCTTGGGCTGACTACGATTAGGATAAAGATCCAGGAAAATACACAAGAACTGCAGCACTTAAAAGTAAGAGAGATTTAGAAAAGGATATGAAAAAAATTAGCATTATCTTGATCAGAAACGTTTTTTTCTATAGGACCTCAGATTTCAGGGTTGAGATAAAGTTAACAATTTAACACAAAGACCTGAGGCAAAGCTCTACAAAAACACAGGAGTGGGTTTAAAACTAATATCTAAAAGTAATGAAGGGATCTAGCCTAAATCTGGGACTGAACCCAGAAAAGCTGATAAGGCATGGAGAAGCCAGACACTGACACTTCTCTATACACTGTCAATGTTTAGCTTAAACAGTTTCAACCCCACAAAAGGGAGATATTACCTCAGTAAAGGTGTGTCAAGCTCATAGAATCATTTGCAGCACGATTTAAGAAATAAACCAAGTCCTTTTACAGGAGTAGTCTAAAATAAGACGTGGGAAATGTCAGAAAACCAGGCATCTGCACATTTTCAAGAGCTGTAAAATTACAGCAATTAACCAAGATTTATTTTACGGCCCTGTTCACTAACATCTGTGTTGAGTTTGAAGCAAACAAAACCTTTATTTTAAATATACTGTGTTTATGGAAGCACAACAAATTAACCATGAAAAATGTGAAAAATAAGCTAACCAATTTTCTTTTTCATATTCTTAATTTCATTATCACCTCAAAAACCAGGTCATGTTTTGAATAAATATGGTATAGGAGAGGGCATGTTGAATCAATAAGAGTTTGAAACTTCCGTTACAGATCAGACCATCTCAACATTTTCCAGACTTTTGTTTCTAACTTAATCCACAAATGTGGGATGCGGGTGATGATTCAGAGGCTGAACACAACTTTTAGTGTAGCACTGGACTTGCTATTTGTCAATATGTCAAGATCACGTATCCTATTAAGGGAAGATGATTCTGTTGTGGTAACTATCTTCTTTAAACACAAGAGACACTAGAACAGAGAAGACAAGGTCACTGACGGTGCATCCACTTTTAATCCTATAGGAAGAAGCTCTCAATTCTTAAGTGTTTAGGGAGTTCTCAGGAATACAGCGCGTGACATACAGACTATCTGCTATATAAATTGTGCAATCGACTGTAGGCTCACTAAGAGATTTAGTGAAGTAATTAACAAGGTAGCAGCTAAACTGAAAAACTGTTGAGGACAGAAGAGCTTTGAGTCGGCTCAGTGAGGAGGGGAGTACAAACACCGAACACACACCTATCCTGTTTGCTTATGTGCTACCCACATCAGGTGCCTGTCATTCGAGTTCTTACCCTTGTGAGAGTGCGTGGCGATGGAGTGACCACCCATACACAAATGGTAGTCTACACAGACAATGTGAGACAGCTGAGGAGAGAGAGCCAGAGGCTGAGTAAACACCACCATTACACTAACTACAGGTAGCATTTCTGCTCTCTGTCATTTCCCTACCTCCTACTCATGTTCTTTCTACTTCTCCATCTCTGTTTAATGGGTAATCCCGGGCGCTGGGAGGTGAGACAGCTGAGATATATGACCAGCAGCATGGAGAGCTAATCATGGGCGTCTCTGGGGCTGATAAACCTGGACCAGTGAGGTTTGTATTTGCAAAGCCTGCAACAGCTCTATAAAAACAGCTACAAGCTGAATTTCAACAGTGATGTTTTGGCTGTTGATTAGTTTCTCATGCCCTAGAAGGCTATAGAAACCATCACAGCTCTATACTCCTTTTTCACCTCAGCAGTGATCCCAGGAGAATTACTGCAAACTCGTGAACTCTAGACTGTAAAATGAAAGTGTAAAATAACCAAATTGAGTTTTCCCTTTAACGCTGAAAGCTTTGCTGTTACTATATCCACAGACTTGATGGTGCACGTCGTCTTCTTTTTAAAGACTGCAACAAGGCTCCACATTGAATTTTACCTTACAAGGGGTAATGTCCTGTGACCTATTGAGTTTTACAACACTTCTGTTTACAAGCTGATTCCGCAAAGTTAATTGTTAACGCTTTACTGCCGAACGCAGGATTGAGAGACTGAGAGACACCTATAACAGATGTGCACACTTCCTTTAGTTGAGCAATACCAAGTAGAGAGCACTGATTATGTGACCTACAATGAAAGCACTCATGTAATAAACCACACGGGTAAAGTTTCTGCCTATGTGGATGGCTCTGTTGAACTTATCAGGTAGTGGATTTGGCACAGTCTGATAATTAAGTAAAGATGGAGATATTTCCAATATATTACACAATCTCTGTGATTCATCATGATGTAATCTGTGACGCATGATGGCTCCTGATAATGTCTGACATAGTCACTAACTTCTCACTGAGAAGAATACAAAAACGATTGGCTTTATGCCTATGATACAGCACCAATTGACATTTACAGTAGTTGAATGAGCATTTAACAGAACTCCAGCACCTCCATAAATTTTCACTAAGAGAGGGAATGGGGGCGGGACTACCAATCTTTTCAGCTGTAAATCAATCTGGGATGTAACCTGATGTGCATTACACCAATATGTATTACTCAGACTAGAAGAGACATAACAGAGTGCCACTTCCATTTGAATTTATTGAGGAGTGATTATCGGCGGTGTGTTGCAGAGAAGGATAAAATGGCTTGCAGTGCAAAGTGCTGCTTAAAAGGCCTGCGAATAAATCAAAGTAGGCTCAATGCAAAACAGACATCCATCGAATGAAAGAATTGCTGCGTGTACCTGAACTGATCAAGTGTATGAAGCAGCTTTCTGTAAGGTTGCATCAACCTCAGTAGCCAAATTATTGAATAAAATTAGTTTGTAGATTTTAAATGAGTATTCACAAAACCTTAAAGTTAGAATATGCTGGTGAAGATTCTCAGTCGTCCAGGACATGATGAAATCAAAAAAGGCGTTCAATACTTAAAGTTAGAAATATGATGTTTGAGTTATATAATTCACAAACACAAAGCAGGCCTTAATTTCTTCTGGTTTAAAAAAAAAACTAAATTCCCACAGGTTTTGTATGTGTGACTTACTGTCAAGATTAAAATGTGTTTTCTTCATACTAGCTGTTCTGTTTGCATATATAGGAATTTAAAACAAAATAGGATTTGCATCTTTCAATCATTAATGGATTCGTTGCTAATTAACTTTGCATGGGATTATATTTTGCACTATGTTCTGGGTCAGTTGTTTTGTTAGCTTATCTTGCTGTGTAAAGTTGAGTGGTTTAACTTTTTATGTGGCAACCAATCAAATCGCCTGACTGAGCACTTTGGAGTTTTAGCTTTTGTTAAGACTAGCCATGGACAGAACTGCAAATGAGAATCTGGCTTATGCAAAACTACAGCTGTACTGATGTGCAACACTGATTTTAAATACTATTTAAGTGAGTTAGAATTAAGACTTTTTATTTATTTTATTTTTTTTACAAATTGTTGTAACAATTTTAAATATTGGCCACCATTAAGTGTTACCACAGCAGGTGTACGATTATAAATAAATAAATAAATGTCACATTTTTGTCATCTGTGTATGTTTCCCATACAAATCGAAATTTGTCTGCATTTAACCCAACCACCACCAGGTGGTGCAGTGAGCAGCCATAGAAAGCGCTTATTCCTGAGCACTGTAGTAGGACCTGTCTGTGCTATGGTTGTTTATTATCCTAGCATCATGAACGTAGATACATTCTCTCCAGCAGATGCATATGTATATAAAACTATATTTGGTCTGCAAAGTAAGAAAGATGAGCTAGGACGTCACCACTTGATGGTTTGCTTTCGGACAGATGGTGACATAAAATGACTAGGGAGACAGCACAGAAGGCATGGACTCCCCCTTCACACCACGCAAAAGACTACACCTCCCCTTCCCCCACCCCCTCGTAGGCAGAAAGCCTTGTCTCCACCAGTAAAAGACAAACAGAGTGAAGGCATGTTAGCAAAAAGACTGGCAAACACACTGCTCCATTGATCAATAGCTTGCCTAACAGAGCCAGCTGCTCAGACTGAGCTCAGTCATTGGACATATCCTGGATGAATTTTTCCACCCAGAGAAAAAATGTGAATGAAATTAAGCATTCACATAACAAGAATACAACAAAACTGAGAAAACTGAATAAGCATAATTCTTCAACACAATCTCCAGGTTTGATTTTGGATTACTATGTTTTTATTTTCAACAAAAGGCAACAAAGTGGAAACACTAAACTAAACTCAGTATAATAACTTCGGAGTACTTTTTTTGAGGGCCTCACGGTTTTCAGCAGGTGCCTCCATTGTTCTAAATCGATTACCTCTAGTCAGCCTGTGCTTAGAGTAGAGGGTATTGTAAATCAGCTTGGTGTCAGGCCAGATTAGTAACTGTAAAGAGCTGGGAGTGAGGTTTGTTGGCTGTTGTGGGCCCTTCAGTAGTTGACATAAGAAAGAAGCTGTTGCTTCAGTGCTCCATGACAGGAGCAGCAACTCTGGTAACTGTTTCTAACAATCCGCTCATTCTCAATCAGTTCATCTGGACAGTTTCTTTTTAGCAGAAACGTTTCACCCTCACTCCAGAGGGCTTCCTCAGTCAGAGTAGTCCAAAGCACACTGAAGTTAACCCACCAAGTAAGCAACTTATGTGGACCAACCAGTTTGCTGTAGCCAAGATGGTTTCTGGGGGCGTGTCCCTCGTCGACTCCTCCCAGGCAGGCAGACATGTCCAAAGTGGTTCAAGACAAGAAAGTTAATTCTCAATAGTCCAGGTATCAAATCCGCTCATTCTCAATCAGTTCATCTGGACAGTTTCTTTTTAGCAGAAACGTTTCACCCTCACTCCAGAGGGCTTCCTCAGTCAGAGTAGTCCAAAGCACACTGAAGTTAACCCACCAAGTAAGCAACTTATGTGGACCAACCAGTTTGCTGTAGCCAAGATGGTTTCTGGGGGCGTGTCCCTCGTCGACTCCTCCCAGGCAGGCAGACATGTCCAAAGTGGTTCAAGACAAGAAAGTTAATTCTCAATAGTCCAGGTATCAAATCCGCTCATTCTCAATCAGTTCATCTGGACAGTTTCTTTTTAGCAGAAACGTTTCACCCTCACTCCAGAGGGCTTCCTCAGTCAGAGTAGTCCAAAGCACACTGAAGTTAACCCACCAAGTAAGGACTACTCTGACTGAGGAAGCCCTCTGGAGTGAGGGTGAAACGTTTCTGCTAAAAAGAAACTGTCCAGATGAACTGATTGAGAATGAGCGGATTTGATACCTGGACTATTGAGAATTAACTTTCTTGTCTTGAACCACTTTGGACATGTCTGCCTGCCTGGGAGGAGTCGACGAGGGACACGCCCCCAGAAACCATCTTGGCTACAGCAAACTGGTTGGTCCACATAAGTTGCTTACTTGGTGGGTTAACTTCAGTGTGCTTTGGACTACTCTGACTGAGGAAGCCCTCTGGAGTGAGGGTGAAACGTTTCTGCTAAAAAGAAACTGTCCAGATGAACTGATTGAGAATGAGCGGATTTGATACCTGGACTATTGAGAATTAACTTTCTTGTTTCTAACAATACTTCCTAAGGCTGAATTGTATAGGGGTGTAATATGTAAGAATAGTAGAGAAGCTCCACCAACCTGTTACTCCTTTTCTGTTTTTAAAACATCTTACTGGAAGACAGACTGATGCTTGACTGCTACCAATATTGGCTCTTTTTAAACAGTTTTGATAAATGTTATTATATGCCTAAAATTGACAGACGTTTCATAAAAAATAATAAATAAATAAATTGTATTTTATTGAGTAATCTGGACTGCAAGTCTTGGCTTCTTAATTTTGAAATTAAAAATTGGCCGTAGATGAAATACCCAGGCTTCTACATTTGGTTATTAGTCATAAAAGTGTTCACTCACGGATGATGGTCTGTCTGGGCTTGTCCAATTGCAATCTTACAAGCAGCTCCTTATCTCACTACATCTGTTAAATGCAAATTTGCTTTTGAGGAATTGCCATGTCAGCCACAATATTCTCTTAGAAAAAAAAGTACCCTGCACAGACATGGAGGGGTAATGCTTTAGACTGCTTTCACTTTATTGCATATGTTATAGATTACAACATTTTTCCACACAATGAATGTTTCGCTTTAGTCAGAGCTGAAACTCAAAGGAGAAACAGTACCAGTATATTGGTACAATTTCTTATTTTACCCAGCAAGAAAGCCTGTAAAATGCTGAGCAAACAGTCCATTGTGGTATGAGGTACAGAAGAACAAACTGTGTGTTGACATGGGGAAGGGTTAAACAAACTCGAAAGGCTGGGAAAAGCTCCTCCTATACAACTTGGCATTTGTAGTGAGAAACTGAACATTGTACCTTATGGCGTGTAGTGCAAAGCATAAAGCTCCATTTATAAGAAATGTGTTTTTGGAGAATATGAAAGAAATATATTTTTGAGATTTATCTTTTTACCAAAAATATTCCATTATTTTCATAAAGAAAACCAAAACTCCCAGCTTTTCTTGAAACAGGAAAAAACGAAAATACTTTTAGTTGATGCAAATGTGGAATAAAAAGAGGTTCACCAATGTCCTTAGCCAATTTGTGATCATGCTTGTGCCTTCTATTCCAACAGCTACCCTCAGTCTCTGTCTAGTGAAAAGAGGCAGATCCTAATAAGCCATTCTGTCTTTCTGTCAGTCTGTTTTCCTCCATCCCTTGGCTTCCTCTTCTCTCTCTCCCTGACCATCCTCTCCTTCTTTGCCTCTTAGCCCATCTAAGCCATGAGCCAGCCTGTTGGAGCAGATGGACTCATATATCCCCATAGCTCTCCAGAGCACTAAGGATTAAAAAATGTAAACGAGATGAATTTGAAAACTGGCAGAGGCCAGTCGATAAAAAACAAGAAAAAGTAGGAACTATCAGCCTTAGACCATGTTTATAAGACAAGAGTAATACCACTTTGGTACAGAGTGATAACCTACACAGTTGTGATCATATGTCCTTGATCAGTACTAAACTCAACACTTGGCTCAGCATAAAAAAATATTTGAAGAATGTAAGTGGATTACGTAGTTTAGAAATGTCAGAAGGCTTGAATCTGTGAACATGTGATTCTTTGTTAATGCTAAACTGAAAAGTAAAAGATGACTAAATTAAGCCACATGTTTTTGGTCAACTGATGCTGTCAATTACCGTATAATGTTAAAAGTGCTCACCTTATGTTTACAGTCTGTTGGAAAAACATTTTCTATTACTCATGTTCTAATGGCTATTAAATAAAAATTAACTTGTTTTACTATGCAGACATTTTTATAGTTGTAAGCCCTTTAGTTGCTATGGTTGGGGTCAAGTGACTGACACACATGCTATATTGTCAAATACTGAATTCAGGTTGTAAGTCACAGATGCATGTAACCTCTGCATCTAAATTTTGAGCCTTTGAACAGTAGTCTATATAGCAAATACAGTACGTACTCAGCATGGAGGCCCTACTGATGAGAGGACAACTGCGATGGTGTGGCCACGTCCAGCGAATGGAAGACTGCAGACTACCAAATAGCGTATTCTACTCAGAGCTTTCGAGTGGGAAGTGCAACTCCGGCAGGTAGTACCTTCGCTATAAGGACATCTTCAAACGTAATTTGTGTGTAGTTTGGTCACCGAAGAGTGGGAAGGAGGCTGCTCTAAGATCAATTTGGCGTTCAAAGGTCAAGAAAGGCGTCTCAAACTTTGAAAATTCTCGCCTTTCCGAGTGAGACCTCAAATGACACATTTGCAAAAACTGACTTAAATCATCCTACAACTACACCTACAACAGTGCAGGCCAGCTATTCTGCACGACCTGCAACCGAATATTTAAGATTAAGTTTGGATTTGCCAGCCACATACGAGCACAAGCCAGAAGATAGCCAGGGTCGCCATTGTCAGACATGATGCGGACGACATCATCATATAGCAGCAGGTGATATTATAGTAGTTTCATATTATATTTTTTGTTTTGTTTTTGTTTGTTTGTTCTTCACACTATGCAATCTTAAAGCGCTTCTTTTAGCAATACACATTTTCAAGAAAGTTTTTTCTACTTTTATTTAAAATGTAATTATAATATTAATAATAGACCTATTCATAATTAATAACTACCAGTATAACTGAATAGTAACAACCTTAAAACCCACTTCCTGCTGAATGGTGGCTACTTGCCACAGGCAAAAATAAATCAGGATGTTAGTTAGCTGTCACTTGAGGTTACATTAGCTAAAAATGTGGAGTGAGGCCAGCTTTTCTCAACACCTCACCTTAGGCCACCTTTCAGGTAATGAGAAAGTATCTGGATGGTGCATATGTCGTCCTAAGGAAGATTCTGCTTTGTCCTAAATCTTTGCATGGCAGAATGACAGACAGGTGGAGTACAGAACAACGGGCAGAAGAGGTTGTGAGCAGCGCAATCGATTGCCAGCTGACTGGCAAGCTCCATTATACTGACAGGCCAGAGCCACAACACGCTGACCTGCACTTCACCAATGTCCTCATTACTACCTATGAATCTCTCTCTGGGACCAATCTCTCTGGCCCTCCCCTCACTCATCTTGCTCCATCTTCTCCAGTCTCGCTGGGCAAAGCATAGGACAGAAATTCACTCCATAAATATGATGGATGAGTTTCAAAAGAGGCAAGAGCAACACCTACGCCACAGCACTATGTTTAATGGACTAGGCCAGCAATAGATGCAGAATAAAGACAACAGAGACCTCTTTTTAAGGAAACTACAGCCTAACTTTACATCCTCATGCATGCTCAATAATCCATGCTCAATGTCTAACTTTCCATTTATTCTGGTCTTATCTTGAAGAAATTGTAAAGGAAAGCATCTTCCTTATTTAACACCTTACCCACCAGCAGCCTTTTCTTCTTCTTAAACTGAAATCTTTAGTCCTTGGTAAATTTATTTATACTGTCTCCACCACCCACCCCTCTGCACAGACAGGATTTACCTGCAGCTGAGACAGACTCCAGACTATCAATTACCACCAGTGTAGAGTTGCTGTTCAATAGCTTAACTTACAAGGCATACATACGTAAACAAAATGCATACAAACACTGTGACAATGTGGTTTTACAAACAAATGTCAGATAAATAACGATAAATTTGAGGTGAGTTTTATTCCTGAGCTATGAGTGAGTCATCAAATACTTTTCTCAACAAATCTTTCAATAAAATAAATCTCAGCAAGAGCTCTTCCAGAAATGCAAAACACGTAAAAATGCAAAGGCATTTAAATCTGAAGTCTTCTAATTTATTGGATAAATATAACTGAAGATGCCAGAGATGTAATCTTCAATAAATTAATTACTGCCATTTATGAAAAAGCACAGTCAATTATAGAAAGGTCACTTCAGATGTTCCATAGTCCAAAAAAAAAAAAAGAATGAAAATGAAAAATGATTCTAAAATCTGAAAGAATAGCTGGTCTAAAGACAGTGTATGCATGAGAAAGAGATAAGTGAAATGTGCAGTTGTTTGGTTAGGTAATTATATTATACTACACTTGCATAACCTTAGACTTATTGCAATGTGCTGAGAAAATAATACACTTTTGTCAAATTTATTTGGACGTGACAGTTCTTTTTTTTTTAACGATTAGAGTAAACACCCAGCCTTTTTCCCATACAGTCAGGACAGGGGCCATCATTCACCTCATCAGATACACCTTGACACCTCAAGCGCCTCTGTCGGCTCAACAAATGATGAGCCGTCACAGCTGATTTTGCAGTCAGCAAGCTGCAGTCCTTGTGCAGCCTGGTTCAATGCTTTTTTTTCCCCAAAGCTGTTTCAGTTCTCAAAAAGGTGAACAACCAGCCAGGAAACCGAGTTTATGCAGATGACCTAAACTAATGACCTAAACGAAAGAAAAAAAACTCTCATGAGCGTTACAGCCTACAAGCTTGTCATGGTTGGGTTCTCAGTACGTAGTCTGTTCATACTACTGTACATCCAGAGGAAGCTTCTGAAGTATGATCGAATGGTACGTCCACACCTAGCAGCGTTTCAACTTCCAAAAAGCTCGTCACGCACGCAAGTGGACGCACTGGACCCACAGTGGTGTCCAGACCAACGCGAAACTGCGGCGGTGTGGCGGCGGGGTGTGTGGGAGGAGCTTACCGGTATACCGAGTCCTCACTGCACTCCGCCAGGCAAGGAGCTTTTTATTTCTGTCTCTGTAGAGCAGACTTGACTGGTCGTGAAGGACTTGTCGCGAACACACAGCTACAATGAGTTTCTCTTCCATAGTCCATGACTCCGCGGGTTTTTTCTGTGTCCCACAAACAATACGTCACATAGTTGCGCAATACCCGTCCCCTCGTTTCCGCGTCACATAGGGACTCTCCTCCCCCCGACTCTCCCTGATCAACCAATCAGGGAGAGTTGAACGGCGTTTGAATGTTTGAACGGCGAAATCATCAACATGTTCAAGGCGTGCTTTGGAGGCTGACGCGGGTTCACGTGCACGGAAAACGCTTTCCAGCACGCTCAACACGCACGTGACGTGACGCCCGACGCCAAGACGCGGCTGGAGGCGCGTCCCCCATTGACTTTGCATGTAAACTGGACGCTCCTGCCGATGAAACGCTGTTAGGTGTGGACGTACACACCTAGCAGCGTTTCAACTTCCAAAAAGCTCGTCACGCACGCAAGTGGACGCACTGGACCCACAGTGGTGTCCAGACCAACGCGAAACTGCGGCGGTGTGGCGGCGGGGTGTGTGGGAGGAGCTTACCGGTATACCGAGTCCTCACTGCACTCCGCCAGGCAAGGAGCTTTTTATTTCTGTCTCTGTAGAGCAGACTTGACTGGTCGTAAAGGACTTGTCGCAAACACACAGCTACAATGAGTTTCTCTTCCATAGTCCATGACTCCGCGGGTTTTTTCTGTGTCCCACAAACAATACGTCACATAGTTGCGCAATACCCGTCCCCTCGTTTCCGCGTCACATAGGGACTCTCCTCCCCCCGACTCTCCCCGATCAACCAATCAGGGAGAGTTGAACGGCGTTTGAATGTTTGAACGGCGAAATCATCAACATGTTCAAGGCGTGCTTTGGAGGCTGACGCGGGTTCACGTGCACGGAAAACGCTTTCCAGCACGCTCAACACGCACGTGACGTGACGCCCGACGCCAAGACGCGGCTGGAGGCGCGTCCCCCATTGACTTTGCATGTAAACTGGACGCTCCTGCCGTTGAAACGCTGTTAGGTGTGGACGTACCATAAGACTTCTTTCAAGCCTGGCATTGGCTCTAGCAGCATGATGAGTAGTACAGTATTAGAATAACTTCTCTGGATTGGAAAACTAGAAAATGTAAATTAACAAATTAGCTGGAATATTTGTAAAACACAACACTCTGACGTATTAACAGCTCACTGTCAAACCACATAACCAATAACCTTGTGCGATACTGAGCCAGGGGAAATGTATGTTCTTTGTCCACTAAGTGCAAAATTTGTATTACATTTTTATTCCCCTCATACATAGAATTGGACTGTTTTACCAGCAAGATTCTATCTAGACTCTTCTTGATGTAACTCTAAAATTAAACAAAGGAAATGGTAATCAATCTACTTCCGTCTTTCCTCAACCAGAACTCTTGTCTTACTTTCAGCATATGCAGCCATGTCTCCCATGTTTACTAATGTAGAACCAACCCCTTTATCAGGGAAGAGATTTGTAGGAAAGAGGCAGGGGATTAGCCATTAAATTACCAGGCAGACAGCATCCCTGCTCTGGGGTTGTGAAGCAGTAATCTCTAAGTCTGAAGTGTGGTGAAGGAGGGGGGTTACAGATAAAGATTTGGGATTGGTGTTGTGGAACTCCAAACTGTGTACAAGTTAAATATAAAAGGGTAATTTTCTGCCAGGCAATTCCACGTTTAAATGTTATGATAAGTACTTTTTCACGACCAAGCTACATTGTTATGCATTCTTGTTTTTTTGGTCAAGTGGCATCACCATTGAGCCCAACATCAGACCAAACAAGAAAGACTTTGACAGCTTTTAAAGAGGAGTGATGTAGCTGGGCAGGGCTGGTGGAATTAAATTTCAGTGGCCTTGCTCATGGTTCTTGTAACGTCACCTCAATGCCCTCCCTTAAACAAGCAACGCTTTCCTCAGAAAACCCCCCCGGACACAAGAATGTTTCATCAACGCCACAGACCCCTAGCATCTTTACCAAGCCGCAGTGGGCCAAGAGGCACTGCACAGGCAGGCCATAAACAAGTCAGGCGTTATAATGAAACCAAATGAATCTCCATCCATCTTCACAAAACAAGCAAGGAAACTGAGAATTCTGTAGCAAGATGAGACATATTATGTCTGAGGACTAACTAACTCTGCAAAATAAAATGAAAAACTGTACACTCAGATGCAAGTATGACTTGATCGTTAGTCTACAAATGGCTAGCCAAGACTGTGAAGGCTTATTATTCCATTAGAAGTGACAGGAGTGGGTTGAAAAGGGGAAGGGACAGGAGGGCTGGTAAAGTAATAAAGTAGAATGTCAGGTTTTAGCATGGCATTTGAAGAAATCAGGATTCTGAGCAAGCAAGGGAGCTGGTATAAATCAGACACTCGATTATACTTTCAAAGCAGAACACAAGAGAAATTAAGCCAAGTACAGTATTACTTTTGTTAAGCATCAAAGCATCAACTCATCAAAAAAGAAAAACTCCAACGTTTAAATCCCTCTGATGATAATCATCAGATTCATGTTGAATGTAACTGGGACCCTGTGTACATAATCTCATTTCATCACATGTACCACATGTGGTGCAAATGACAATAAAGATTCTTTGACTCTGACTCTGATCAAACATTGTTTGTGTCCTTCATTAAAAAAAAAGGTCTAATATAAAATAAACGTCAGTGGTGTAAAATCAACCTGGATAATCACATGCAACATAA
>JBBPBX010013524.1:39006-52263 GCA_038048925.1 Garcialebias charrua
TCTTTGGAGCAATGGTAGTAAAGAAGTGGCTGAGGCACAGTTGTAAAAGCATGGTGGAGGTGAAGGAGGACAACTGTAGTTGACACAGTGCACACTGAACTGTCTTTGTTTGCTCAAATGACCACAGACAGTTTTTAGAGGGGGGCTGTATTTGCTACAGAGCAGCTGAACAGACACATTAAAAGTATACCTTCTTTTTTAAGTTTTACCTCGTTTTGTCATCTGGATTACTATTTTGTGTGCGGACAAACAAGGGAGAAAAATGTTTGCACTCTTGAATTGTTAAAACAAAAAATAAATAAAAACAACTTTACGCAGGTAAGAGATTAAGGGCAAACAGCGAAAAAGCGAGTTGTTCGCATTGTTTTTTTTTGAATGCTTAAGGCTGCGTTGGTAAAAAAGAACAAAACATTAAAAAAAAGATATTTTCTCAGAAACATTCACTCCTTGTATTGAGCAACAAACGTACTGTGAAACAATTGCCACATTATTTGTGAACCAGAATAACAACTATATCCAAAAGTTCGCCATACAAGTTCAAACAAGTTTTATATTGTAACTAAAAAGGACAGAATATGAAGATAAAAAAATTGAAGTAAAGAAGGGTGTTCACGTCAAAAGAAAGTTAAACTTGTAAATCACACAAAGAAACTTTTATTACAGGACCTAGGCCCATATGATTTCAAAAACATCATAATTTATGACTTCCAAAAGTCCTCCTCTACAATTTTCTAAGATTTCAAAGCTTTTTGGTGTCTCCACCTCACAGGAATTTGTCTGGCTGAAATTTTACCCTCTAGATTGCCCATGGAGATAAAGACAACTGGAAAAACAGGTTGTTTGGCCTCAGAATACAGCCTAATGCAGTGGAACGACAGGGTGCCTCACCTTAGCAGCAGTAGCTAGGGGACGTTCTATGGCCCATCTATTCAAAGTCCTCTGAAAGCGTAGGGGAGGGCTTGCACCAGACAGGGCAATTTGCCAAAAGCCAGCCAATAGAGCTAAGCCAAGACGAGGTTAAACTATTGTTTTGGCTTCACAAGCGAGAGTGAGCAAGGACAAAAGTAACAGAGACAAAAGAGCAGTAAGAAAATACTTGACCACTCAAGTGTAACACATCAACTTATTTTGCTACTTTAATTATGAAAGGAAAGTTGTGAAAGGCATGTCAAGAGATAAAGAACAACACATACCGGAACAGGAATATCTGGAGAACAAAGTTAAGACGGTTTCCAAAAATGCACCTGTGCCTTGTTTGTTTACAGAAGCAGTTTCTTTATCTTTTCAAGTTCGAATCGCTAACTTACCCATGCATCTCAAGAAGGTCCACTTTAAAAGAAATCCGTTTTATTCCTTCGTGTATTTTGAGGCACTTATTCCACACAAAAAGTGTATCCAAATCCTACAAAAGAAAACCCAGCAGTATCCACGAAAAGATTATCCCTGAGTGATGTCTTATAAAAGTAGTCACCAGCTCCTCCTCAGTTATTCCATTCACAGCGTTTCATTAAATGTTGTCTTTTTTGGTTCTCCAGCAATAAGTTTCCAGCTGTGGCTGTAGAGCGGAGCGGCTTGGAGAGAGATCCTTCAGAGTCAAAGCTTGTTCACACACTGAGTGGGGTGTTCAGGGACAGCCCAAGAGAAGCCAAACCCACACAAGTGATGTCACTGGTGTCAAATTTCAGTGTTAGGAGGGAGGATGTTGTAGGTTCTTACCTTTTTGAATACTGACCAATGAGAGATCCCTCTTTAGTTCACCTCAGTGTAGAAAAAAAGTATTGAGGTGCACGTGATATGTGCAGCTTAAAGACTCCATTATCTTTTGTTCCAAGGAGAATCTACTTATGCAGGTTAACCATAAACCTGGCAAAAATGTCCTGACTGTTAGTCTTAAATGAATATCCTGGATACACTTCAAATCCTATTAACTCAAACATTATTGCTAAAACTTAAGAGGTTAACAAAGCGTGACCTTGAAATAAGCAAACATTCCCAAGGGATTGTGATAATATATGTCCGGCAACATGTTTTGTGGCTAATGAAACTGCTTCAAAAATAATTTAGCCTTCTTTCTCTATCGCAGAAAAAGAATAACGGCGTGTAGGGATAAATATGCAAAATCCTCATTCTTAAATCAGCAAGGCTTTGGGTACACACATACAATTTTCGCAAACACACTGTTTCTCATCCCCTCTGGTCAAACTCTGCTAGCCATGGAGCTAATCATCCACAACAGATGTTCAGAAATGTTCAGTCGGATTTATGACGAAGCTCAGAGGAACAGCCAAGTCAGCCTCTGGTGCTGTTTTTCTCTTCCGTCCTACAAGGACAAGGGATTGGACTGAGAGAGGATGTCAGCACAACAATTCTCTTCCCCCCAAATTCCCGGGCGCTCCGAGACTCACCATCCGAGACGACTGTGCCTTAATAGATCACAGAGCCTTGGGACCTCAGGGGAGACTTTTGCTCATTTATCCCCAATAATACTGAGCGGACTGTAACTTGACTCATCCAGCAATGCTTCAAATGTTTCATTCAGCTCATAATGTTATTTTTTATGTAGCAATAACACAACTGATACTGTAAACTACCTAGATTGAGACACATATTTTAGAATGAGGCAATACAAAACAGATATATAGTGTATTCACTGGGATGCAGTGGCAGTTTAAATTAAATAAACAGCCATTTAAGAATCACATTACTTTTTGCAAATACATTTACTATTATTAACCTACACATGACAGGAACTTCAAAACATTAATAATAAAAGATATTTGTTTTTATGAAGGTCTCAATTCTGTTCCTGGCCTCAACACTGCAGAGGGAAACGCTGTGTATTCTACATTTCTCTTTTTTTGTCAACACAGACAATCTGATTTACTGGACGCTCTAGATCTGTGAACACAGTAGACTTTTTAACGAGAAGGGAGAAAAAACTGTTTGTTCTTGAAAATTCGTTCCACTTTAGAGCAAATGAGATGTGGGCTATCTGATTAAAAAGTAATTCAATTCCTAACAGCTTAAAAAAGAAGTATATTCCCGCTACAAATGCTGTAATAATCCAAAATGGAAATGGGATACTGGAAATGCACAGTGAGTGGACAAAAACTTCTTAAACTTAACAGCTATTTGTAAACGAAAGAACAGCCAATCTGGACTTGTTGTAAACCTCTCAGTTCATTAGAAACTCATAAGATTTGAGAGAATTTGCTGGAGAATAATGATTACACCAACGCACTCCTGATGAGAGGGAAATAAGTATATTAGTGGGTGTAAACTGATTGTGCCAAATCAAATGTCACATAATTCTGAGATGAAAAATGTCCAAACAGACTGTACTTCAGTAATAGATGGAGGCAAAAAGATTACCGGCTGGTGGCTACCAGTAAAGTGGGAAACTGTGTCTGCTGGACAACATAAGCCACTTTATTTCAAGTGTAACACCATGTTTGTGCAACGTGAAACTGAAAAACACATATGGATCTAAGAGGTCATCTCTGATGCAAGCTTGAATACCTAAAGGTAAGGTTTGATGCTCAGGCAGTTTCAGGATTTATATTGTGTCTAGGCCTGTCACAATAACAAATTTTGCTGGGCGATTAATTGTCTAAGAAATTATTGCAATAAACGATAATATTGTTTGAATTTTGATAATAATTATTTAGTAATTATTGTCAAATTTAAGAAGAAATGTTGGTTAATTTAATTTGCGTGTAGCACCTTTTTTGACCACCAGATGGGAGTGTAAGACTGTTTGGAACCAAAGGATGGATAGTGAGGGAGCGAGCAGCATGTCTCTTCAAGAAAAATGGGAGGGAGGCCCCTTGATATGGGCTGTCTCTCCTTCCTTTTTTTTTCAGTTCTCAAAATGGCGGATGCTTGGTTTGGTTTGAGCTCTTTAACATAGAATTTCTCACACAAAGCTTTTAATAAAAGTCAGTAAGCAAGTTCTCAGCTTCTTTTTGCAGAGAAAAACAACTTTTTACACGAAAGCATGGGTTTCAACCGTGAATTTTGGAGCTTCAACAAGTCAAAGGTTTTCTCCCCGAGGCCGGCCTGTTAGCTTAGCTTGTAACTTAGCTTCACAGCTTAGCTGCTTTTAAAGATACAAAAATGCGATTTTGGATGGTTAAAACAGATTTTTAAGAAAAGGGAAAAAAGAGAAAGGGGAAGGTCAGTGAAGGGCACCGGTGTTGAGCCTTTTGTCGTCTAGTGTCTTCAGTAGAAAACGAGAGACACGAAGGAACGATAAAGCTGATAATTTTAATTTATCGTGAGATTAATTGATTTATCGTTTACTGCAACAGGCCTCTTGAGCTAATGGAGTATGACAAATATTGCAACCAAACTATTCCCCAACTTAAAACCACAGCTTTAAAAGACAACTGTCACAGAGTATTGAGGCAAAATAACATTACTAAACAAACTTAAATAAATTCATTTAATTTTGCCAATATGTACCAAATACAATAGACATTTAACAAACATACTTAATAGAATAAAGTGTCCTATATACAGTATAATGATCCTTTGGCTATGACATGTCAGCACATTATAATCCTTAAAAAATATAATATTGTTATAACACCCCTCTCAGGTGAAGGGGGAGACATTTCTAGCTCTTCAGAAAGATGGAACGTTTAAACAAAGAGGTATGAGCTGCACTAGAACAGTAAGTACCGTACTGGTAAGTTTCTTTTGGTTGCTCCCTTCTTCAGGGTTCACCACATTGAGCAAACTCACATGCAACATTTGGCTATTTCATTTACGCTGGATGTCCTTCTAGATGCAACCTGGACTCAAACCCACAACATCAGGATTCAAGACCACAGCACTGACCACCAGGCTACCGCAACAAATACTGCACTAGAACGTCATTCATAAATTTTAGTATTTTTTCTATGTTAAAACATTATATTGTCACAACATTTACTGATGACTAGTTAACAGACTAGACAGTCTGTTAACAGTAAACACTTTAACTAAAATCTAAAGGACTACGGTGTAGGTGTATTGATCCTAGCTCATCAGTTAATACCTACCGTACTAAAAACAAGTGAAATTTTGATTCTGCTGTTTTATTGTGGCTTTGAGGTTCAAGCTTTGAGGCTTTAGCTCCAGCCTGTCATGGCGGTCGTCTCCAGGATCGTCCATCTGCCTGCACGGACCAAACGCTACAGAACAGTTCGGTTCTGTGGAGAATTTTGAATGTTGTGTGTCTGTCGGACACAGTTTTTGAGGGCAGTCATCGTCCGTTGCTCTGTCGTTACTATCATCATGCTGCTAATGGGACTGCACTGCTAACAGAACCACGCTGCTAGCAGTACCACATTGCTAATAGGCCACACTGCTAACAGGACCATGCTGCTAGCAGGACCACACTGCTAACAGGACCACACTGCTAACAGGACCACACTGCTAACAGGACCACACTGCTAACAGGGCCACATTGCTAACAGGACCACACTGCTAACAGGACCACACTGCTAACAGAACCACACTGCTAACAGGACCACACTGCTAACAGAACCACACTGCTAACAGGACCACACTGCTAACAGGACCACACTGCTAACAGGACCACACTGCTAACAGAACCACATGCTAACAGGACCACACTGCTAACAGGACCACACTGCTAACAGAACCACACTGCTAACAGGACCACACTGCTAACAGAACCACATTGCTAACAGGACCACACTGCTAACAGGACCACACTGCTAACAGGACCACACTGCTAACAGGACCACATTGCTAACAGGACCACACTGCTAACAGAACCACATTGCTAACATGACCACGCTGCTAACAGGACCACATTACTAACATGACCACGCTGCTAACAGAACCACATTGCTAACAGGACCACACTGCTAACAGAACCACATTGCTAACATGACCACACTGCTAACAGAACCATATTGCTAACATGACCACACTGCTAACAGAACCACATTGCTAACAGGACCACACTGCTAACAGAACCATATTGCTAACATGACCACGCTGCTAACAGGACCACATTGCTAACATGACCACGCTGCTAACAGAACCACATTGCTAACAGGACCACACTGCTAACAGAACCACATTGCTAACATGACCACACTGCTAACAGGACCACATTGCTAACATGACCACGCTGCTAACAGGACCACATTGCTAACATGACCACGCTGCTAACAGAACCACATTGCTAACAGGACCACACTGCTAACAGAACCACATTGCTAACATGACCACACTGCTAACAGGACCACATTGCTAGCAGTACCATGCTGCTGATGGGACCACACTGCCAATAGGACCATGTTGCTAACAGTAAGTGTTTTTATAACACCATTTTTTTATTTTAATTGTTTTTTTATTGTTGTATACTGTATTGTCTGTACTTTAACTGTTGTCTGTGTATAACAGGTCTCTCTTGAAAAATGTCCTCATGACTCAGTGAGACAACCTGTATAAATAATGGTTAGATAAAAATAAATAAATAAATAAATAATATATAACCCAAATCACAGAACTCAGCTGGTCTGTGGTAGCTTCAGTCATCAGGTAGGGTACAGCACTGGCTGCTGTAGGACGGGATGAATCACATTTGCCCAGGGCTTTGTCAATATAACTGTCTGCACCAAGTCTGCAAAAGCCTTTAATGAGGTTAGGCTTTGAGGTAGGAAAATAATTTTTTTGCTGTCAGTTCAGCAGAGCATTGACAGAATGAATGGTCCTCTACACAACAGAAAAATATGCTTCAATATAATTGTTTGAAACATTACAGTTTGCGGTTATATAAAACTATCTGTCTTGATCTGGTATATTACCTAAAATAATGTAATTCTGAAAATCCTTTAAAAGGAACGCAAACAGTCGTGCATTACTTCCGCATTCTCAGGGGACGTTGTCAAACAATGCTGGCTGCATGCCAGTGAAAAAAATGCTGACCTGTGTCATAAACAGTGAGCTGTGAAAGTCAGTGTGCTGCTGCTGCTGATGGGCTCTTTAGAGTAGCACTATGTCATCATGTCCAGAGGCACAGCTGGGCAGCACCTGTTAGTTTAACATTCCCAGGCAATTTGCAATGCACTGATGGTTGGTTACTGCCACTAGTTTGTTGGCTAATTTACTTTCACTGTGCAACTTGAGTAATTTATATATTATATAACATGCCTGGGCTATACTTTATAACTTATAAACATGGGTTAAGCATATTTGCACAATGTGAACGTAACATTTAACCTTGCCCTGAAATTCAGGATGAGATAAGGATACTTTGGTCAAAATATGAAGCATAAGTAAATATCTAATTATATCTAATTACATATAATTTTCTTGACACTAGCCACCAAATTATAATTCATTAATTCAGACATTAAAATGTGCTGCATTTGCATAGAGTATCTAGTTAGAACATAAAATGGTTATCAAGGATGCAGAACTGGCTCCTCTGCCAAACGAACGTGCTTGAAAATGAGCTTCTGAACAGTGTACTTTTGTTCAACATTTGTCAAGGACACTTTTGGTCTTGATTTTTATTTTATTTTTTTCCCAGGACTGTCTGCAGATAAGACCGACTCTGCACTGAACAGGAAGGTGATGTCACAAAGGGACAGGAAGAATAAAAAAAAATACAAAGGACAGTGGGGGGAAAAAGGACATAAAACAAAGATAAGATTGTGATTTAATGGTTCTGACCTTCAGCGAGAGCCAGCATGTGTATGGGCCTGTAAAGACATGCATGTGGAGCATGTGAAGTTTCTTTGCATCCCTGTCTCTATAAGGATCTATAGAGGGGGCGGTCGTGCCTGCATGCCCACATGAACTTGTTAGTTACAGGCAAAATGAGAAAACAGAAAGAGGCTAACACAAGAGAGGCAGAAGTGATAGAGACGGAGACCTCTATTCCTTGCTCTCATTGAAAATCAAAAACAATGAGCACTCTCCATTACACTGTGCTGCCGACAACTGGCAGGGCGCGCTCTCAAAGGGGAACAGCAGAGCATGCCACCGAATGCATGAGACAAATCATTTTTATCTGGGAACCCGGCGGGTATTGACAAACCGAGGATGCATTTAGATAGCCCAATTAAAATGGGGAAATGAAGCAACATTGAAGCATTTTACAGCACCGTGCCCCTTTTCTGCCCTCAGGGGGTGGGGGCACCCTGTGCAACGTGAACCTCTACAGCAACATTCTTCCTTTACACATTACACTCAGTGACAGAGTATGGGAATGGTGAAGAAAGCAAGGAAGCAGGTGGCTCAAAAATATGCCATATGCCGATAAGTTAAACCTTATTTGGCTGATTATCGTTACCGATATTTTTATATTCGTTCCTTTGTCAGAACATAGCCCTCTTACTTAAGCTTATTTGCTACAAACGTGTGTAACAGTTGTAAGAGCTGGTGACATATATTCAGTAACAGCCATATGCACAGCACTTTAACTTATATTAAATGAAAAGTGTTAAATGATATTTATTAGCATTAGTCACCTGTGATGCTGTCTCACTTGTGGAGGCTTGTTCCAGGTTCTGGGTTCCTAGCTACAGTGTGGGATCCTTTGCACTCCTGTGCATAAAGGACAGCCTTTTTAAGTTCAAAGTTTTTGTCTATCCATTGTGCCGTAAGACTAATCATGCTAATGTGGCTAACATGATGTCCAAATGTCTGTGGTAAAACTCATCCAAGTGCTATCGGCTATTAGCTTCTCAAGTGACGTCGGAAATGATGGCTTGTAACTCGGGTAATGTTACGTCGGAAAAATATCTCCGACTGGGGACGATGTAGCGAGGTTCAATGTAGTCCAAAAATGTTCGGAATCCGACATCCTCACGAACAAAAAAATAAAACTTCCACACCAACGACATTTTGACTTCTTCCTCTCCACCGTGATCAGATCAGGTATGTGCGCGTACGTTAGGGGTGCAGGAAAAAAATCAATTTTTTAAATAATCTTGATTCTTAGTCCTGGCGATTCAGAATCGATTCTAAAAGCCCCTAAATCGATTTGTTTTTTACATAAAAACCAAAAGATAAAGAAAATAAAACCATATCTCATAGTATATGAAAGAATACATAAAATGAAAGTTGGCAGAAAGAAGAAGAAATCTTATTTTATCTGCCCCTTTTTTCAAAAACAAAACAAGTTCAAACAATCAATTCAAACAATAATCTTCTATAAGTAACAGAGCAAAAAGCTAACCTAATACTGTACTGGTTATTTAAGTTACAGAATTTAATGCATTCCTGTATTATTTGTTCCTATTTTTGGTATAAATATCAAACAATGCAAAAAATTTGATACAATAAGGAACCTAAAATTATTGTTTTAAATAAATGTTCCATTTGTTTACATTGTTGTTTATTCTTTTCAGCTTGTCAGTTACAAAACGGAAACTAAATTTATGACAATTTTAATAGAAAAATCGTTTCTGAATCGAAAAATCGATTTTGAATCGAATCGTGACACCAAAAATCGGAATCGAATCGATTCTCCAGACACTGTTAGATTTGCACCCCTAGCATACGTCATCACATTGTGCTGGCACTGGAGGCATCCTTGTCACTGGGTCATACAAAAACAACAACTTTTATATTGGTGAGTTATTTTGATGGAATGGCTGATGTCCGATCTTTAACTAATGCTAATAGCGGCCGATATGATACCATGCCGATAATATTGTGCATCCCTAATATGAGAAGAAACAAAAATGAGCCCAAGTGACACAGCATCATTCATATTTCTTCATTTTGCACAGTTCTCTTTGAAAGTAATGGTGGCTGCTTTAGTAACAAGGAGATGCTTAAAAATATAATGCAGGGTCAAGACCTGCATCCAAGACAAGGAACTTCATACCCCTCTTCAGTACAAAGGGAAGCTGGCAATCAATGGTATGGAAATTGCCTCTATGTATTCAGATGTGCTTTAGCAGGTGACCTTTTATGTCATCCACTTCCTCATGCTTCTTTCCTCGCCTGAGTACGACTCCCACTGGTTTAATTTTCAGATCACTATTTGTCTTCATGATCAATGATCATTCCACTGAGATTACAGTCAAGTGCATTTTTCAAAAAGATATCGCAGCACTGGCAAGCTCACAAAAAAATTCAATTCGTCAGACTCCTTCAAGTATGTTAAAAGGTTACAAGACCAAGATAACTTATGATGCCTCACCTTCTGTGTGGGAGGAGTGAGAGTGGTAGCCAAAGCAGACCATTTCATTTCCCCATAACAAAAAAAAAAAAAAAAAAAGTCAGACTAATGCTGTGGTATGTTGTGAGCAGCTGTTCAGCAGTGTTACATTTCACAGGCTGTAGTCAACAAATCCACAAAGATGCTAGGTCTTTCTACAATTTCCCCTGTTTTTCAAAGCCATTGTTTATGAAAGAAATATTGTTTTGCCTATTTTTAGCATTTTATCCTAATTTTCTGGAAGTGTTCTTGTGACTTCAATTACGCAAAACACCAGGAATGCAGCTTGGAATTTATTTTTATTTTTTTATCCTGTATTGAACGCCTTTTTTGAATTTATTTTTAGATTAATCACATCACGGACATGGACAAATCTGAATCAATTTTTAAGAACCAAAAGTTGGTTTTGGTAAAAGTAATCTGTGCTGCTACTTTAAGTCAGTAGAACTGTTACTGCTTGTTGTTGTTTGTACTGCTATATTTGCCATAGTGGCTGTAATTGAAACAGTTGCTGTGTTTTCACATATTTTTCACATTTTCTTTGCAGAACACCAAATATAGCTGAAGCTATCATCACATGACTGTCTTTAGTACCGTAATCACTTAGAAAAGTTTGTGTACAAATACCCTGATGCATGCTCAATAATCCAGGTAGAAACATCTAAAAAAGCTAAGTCTGGTCCTCTGGACATTCAAAAAACAAAACAAAACAAAGCTTTGTTTTGTTTTGTTTTTTGAATGTCCAGAGGACCAGACTTAGCTTTTTTAGATTTGTGTACAAATGTCCAATTATTTTACCCTTTATTTATTCATACAGGTAGTCTCATTGAGTCACGAGAACTCATTTTCAAGAGAGACCTGTTTTTTGTTGTTTTTTGGAAGCAGATGATGGGGGTTAAGGGACTTGCTCAAGAGCCCAAAGTGGAGCAAATGAGGGTGGAGGCAGGTGTGGGTGTTTCACCTTTTCCACACACATTTTGATGTTGTCGGTCCAGGGAGTTGAACCGTAAATTTAAATCACAGGCCCATCTTCTCTAACCTCTGCACCTCCACTCCCCATAAACACAATGCTAACTGTGTTGGCTTCTTTATGGTGCTTCCAATGCCACGTAAGCTTCTATGAATGCTAATTATTGGTTAGCAACGTGTACATTTTTTTTTGTATATAGTATTGTTCACTCTTTATTGTGTAAAAAAATGTATAAATTATGTTAATGTAAATATGCCATGGTTATTGAATTTGTATTTCTTTCTGCATTTCAGTCGCATCACAGCCATCAGAATCATAACTGAACAGAATTGTGAAATGCTTAAAGATTGGCATCCTTAAAAAAATAAAATAATTTTCTTTTAAAAACGAACATTCTGTGTTCGTTTGTCTCTCCTTTCTCTCCTCTCACCAGCCAGGCAAAGCAGATAGCTTGTCCTGAGCCTGGTTCTGGTGGAGGTTTATTCCTTTTAAAAAGGGAGTTTTTTCTTTCCACTGTTGCCACTGTGCTTGCTCAGGATGGGAGACTGCAACAAAGTGAAGATTCAACATGCCTGCTGGCTTCCTTTTAGATAGAGAACTTTACTAATTGGCTTTTCTATGTATGTGAATGTTCCTGTAAAGCGCCCTGAGACAACTTTATTGTGATTTGGCGCTATATAAATAAACTGAACTGAATTAAAAGTCTGTAATGTATTTATTTATTTGTTCATTGTTAGGCTTCTTGATCTGGGACCAGAGTCTGAATTTTGTAAAGTTAACATGCAAATGTGAGCTGGTATGACAATAAAAATCCTTGAATCCTTAAACAAAACACGCTATTTACATTTGATCTGGCTATAAAGTAAAAGAAAGATGGGGGAAAAACATACAACTCCAAAAAGCTAATATTTTAATGTTTAGAATGCCTTTTATTAAATGGGATACTCCTTCTGATGTGAAAAATAGATATACGTATAGGTACAGTGTGACCTAAAACAATAAAAACATACATTTTGCTCACAAACATATAATGTGTGAAAGAAACGTTCTGTCGGTTGCTCAGATGGGGCTTGTATGCCATGTGCAGAGGAGACTTTGATAAATCTAAAAAGCTTTCTGTGAGAGGTTTCTAATAAAAGCCCCACAGAGCAGTCTCTCATAACCAGGGGAGGCTACACTTTGTCTCTGACAGGACAGGCCTCCAGATGCTTTTCCTCATTAAATTTATGGCTCAAACAAAGGACAAGGTGTTACAGTAGCACTAAAGTATAAAATAAAACAAGGGGAGGGGAAGGGGGACTTGACTGGCTAAAGTAAATAGTAATAATTGCATTTCCTGTCTGCACACTTTAACGAACTCTCATGTTTTCCATGCACAAATAATTCCATGAAGTTTTCATATTTCTATGGGGCTTCCAACAGTTGTTTGTAAATAAAACATTTTGCCAAAGAACAAAAGTAACCTTAACACTGAAAGCACAAAGATTAATAAACGTTTGAAATAAATTTTAAAAGGAAATCTCTAAAGACTTCTTTTGCAGAAGAATGTATCTCTTTAATAAAATAAAAAGACAAAACATATCCTATTTGTTGGACCATTGTGAACCAAATGCTTGTATAAATAACTGGCAATGGGCTCAGCGCTATAAGCCTTTACATTTGTAAATAAATTAAATGAAAATAGTAGGAGTCAATGGGGGAGAGGGCAGGTCCCAGAAACCATCTTATCACCAGCAAACTGGCCCACTATGTGAGTGTGCCGCTTGTGGGACTGAGTTTGCTGTGGCTCCTCAGACTGATGAAGTCCTTTGGATGAAGGATGAAACGTCAACAAAAAAAGGAACCGTCTAGACGACCTGACCTTGTTGGATTTTTTTTTAACCTGGTTTATTGAGCATGAACTTTGATGAATGAAAGTAACACTTTATACAATGATTGATGCTTGATCTGTTACCACTCATTGTGATAGTGATGAATCTCAACTACTACCACACCAAACTCATCTGACACAGTTATAGCCATTTAATCATTTTCTACAGTCAGTTGGCAAAATCTGGGTCAATTACCTTGAATTATTTTGATTCCAAAA
>JBBPBX010013525.1:0-22979 GCA_038048925.1 Garcialebias charrua
GCTCTCACCCACCTGGATCAGAAGGACTCATACGTGCGTCTGCTCTTTGTGGACTTCACATCTGCCTTCAACACCATGATCCCCCAAACTCTGATAGACAAACTATCCACACTTGGACTAAGCCCCTCCATCTGTAACTGGGTACTAGACTTCTTAACAAACAGACCACAGTCCGTGAAGATCCACAACTTCTCCTCCTCCACCATCACCCTCAGCACTGGCTCTCCTCAAGGATGTGTGCTGAGCCCTCTTCTGTTCACTCTGCTCACATATGATTGTACAGCCACACATCCAGGCTGTCATATTGTTAAGTTTGCAGATGATACAGCTGTGGTGGGATGCATCACAGATAATGATGAATCCAGCTACAGACAGGAGGTGGAACATCTGGAGAGCTGGTGCAAAGAGAACAACCTTCACATGAATGTGAAGAAGACGAAGGAGATGATTGTGGACTTCAGAAGGAACAAACACACCCACACCCCACTGTATATAGGTGGATCTGCGGTGGAGGTGGTCTCCAGCTACAAATACCTGGGTGTACACTTGAATGATAACCTCAGCTGGAGCCAACAACACCACCAGCCTGATCAAGAAAGGACATCAAAGACTCTACTTCCTCAGACGGCTGAGACGAGCCGGTCTGAGAAGCCCAGTCCTCACCTCGTTCTACAGGTGTGCAGTGGAGAGCGTCCTGTGCTCCAGCATCAACGTGTGGCATGGAGGCTGCACAGTTGCAGAGAGAAAAGCTCTACAGAGAGTGGTGAAGGCTGCACAGAAGTCTGTGGGAGTCAGTCTCCCCACCATCACAGACATTTACACCTCCAGATGCAGAAAAAGAGCCACCTGCATCATGAAAGACCTCACTCACCCAGCACACTCACTCTTTGCACCACTCCCCTCGGGACGGAGGTTGAGGAGCATCAAATGTAGAACCACTAGACTGAGGAACAGCTTCTACCCTGAGGCTGTCAGACTCATGAATAAATAAATAATAAGAATAAACACTGCAAAATGTCACATCATACTGATACTGATCTGTTTCTTGTTGCTGCGTTCATCTGTGACCATCTGCTCATGTTCGTGCTGCTGTTTATAATGATGTTTTTCTACTACATTAGGGCTTAGTGTATTACTAGCTGATGTGATGTCTCTCTTAGTTAATCCTAGATGTTATTATTGTATTTCTCTTGCATTTGTTGTTGGATGTAACTGGGACCCTGTGTACATAATCTCGTTTTCAACACATGTACTACATGGTGGAATTAAGTGAACATAAATCATAACGCATAATATGTGTGCTTCAGGTGTAATACTGATATACATATATTTCAATTCCCCTTTTGACATGACAAACATCATGTCAACAAAAACCCTATATGTACTATGTGCGTATGCAATTAAGAACTGGACACACAATGGAAATCACTAACATTCCCACCCACAACAATATTACATCTAAGTTACCCACCCAGAATATAAATCCCTTATATAAAAATAAGCATCAAACTAATTGGTAACAAAACTACGTAAGAAAATATATGGTAACCGTCAGAGCTTATATGCTGGAAACGTAATACAAAACTAACAATCTAAAAAATAAATGTAACAAAAAGCAAAGAAATCAACCAAAAACAAAGAATAAAATAAAACATCAAATAAATGTAATAAGAAATAAACAAAACAAACAAAACAACAAATAAATGTAATAAGAAATAAACAAAACAAACAAAACAACAAATAAATGTAATAAGAAATAAACAAAACAAACGAAAATAAATGTAAAAATGAAACCATAAAACAAATAAAAAATAAAAACAAAACAATAAAATGAAGCGGACTGTCCCTCCTATCAAATATCACGCCTCAACAGGGTATATGCAGGAATAATGAAGTTAAATTCAATACCTTTAAAAAGGCGTTCAATAAAAAACAACTGGACTTTAATTTGACCTTATAAATTCAATACTTTCTCAAAAACCCTTAAATTTCCCAAAATTTGATTTATCAACTCTTAACAAACTTCAAAACATTGCATATACTCTGCTCCATTTCTGGTATGTGTTAACCTTAGCAAAGAATCTAAACTATGCTTTAGCCAAGTCAGGCCATCTCATCTTCATCATCATAGACACCTGTGAGGAGAAAAACCCTACACTACTCTGTTGACTAGTCTGATATCTGAGAAAAAGCTCAACTGCTCTTATTCAGAGATGTCTGCGATAAGGGCTAAGACCACATTCAGAAAATTAACACTAAACCTATGATTAAACTGATCAGAACAGAAAACACAAAAATCCTTCCATAACCTGTTAAACTCAATTATCTTATTCACATCCATATACTGTATATATATATTATCTTCTGTACCAAAATGTTTATCACAAACAACTTCCTATCAGTAGAATCCACTGCTAGGCTGCTCTGATACCCCTTAACTAAGGTGCAGCTAATTATATTCTCTAAGAATCAAAATTGATAAAACTAAATTATATATATGGAAAAGTAGTGAAAACCCTATAATTTTTACAAAAATCTATGAACGCACAACTATTGAACTGCACATTCACAAGGCACAAACATATATATTCTCATTAATCTGTCTGAGACATTCACATTCTGTCTGACTCATTCATCTCAACAACCTTCAATCCTCACATTCATTCTTCACAGGCGTAAGAATAATCATATGTAACTTCAACATACGGTGTAAACAACAATTGAGAGGTTTCAACAAATATTGAGAAATCCTTGGCATTTAATATTAGTTGGTTAGTTAATGTGATTAGTTCTGCTCTGCTGCATGTTCCACACCTTTACCTGTAGGATAAAAAATGGTGCAGGGAAATAGATCTTCCCTTCATTGTTCACACTGCAACATTAAACATTCATTCAACATTAATTAATCCGCTGAAAAAGGGGAGGAATGTAAACCCAGTTATGGTAAGGTTCCTCTGCTTGTCCATCACAGCTGTGGAAACATTGTAAAGTGCATTTCCCCTTTTCAAATATAAATTATTCACAATTTTATCTTACACGTTCTGTCACAGGGCTGACAGATCATCAGCAGTCCAGATTTGACCTGTAATGAAAAATAAGAAAAAGTCAGCACTAAATCTATATAAATTACCCCAAACATTCAGAATCTTGTTGAGCAACTACTATCCAACAACCTGCTTTTAGGCACTTATTAAAATGATCTTTTATAACTTTATCAAATGTATAACTTTAAATACTACCAGAAAATAAAAACTCAAAACATTCGAACCCAACTACCTAGCATCAGACGTAATACTTCAACCATAAGACACATCCCCCACTAGACACATGTCACACCACCACGACATCCTATGTCAACACCTCCTTCAACACAACCTCTACTCCATCTTCTCCACTATCCACACCAAAGTAAGAGAGCTTTAATCCTGCTCCAACACCGTGAGCCTTGCTGCCCTTCCACTCGGTCTCCAGGACAAAGAAAACATTTACCTTCCTTCTCTGCATCATGCCAGCAAACTCTCCACCTTCCCCTCTTCTGAGCAAGAAGTTAGGGTCCTCATCACAAGATCTGTTGACATTGTCGTGAACAACTTCAGGGGAGCCTGTCTTAGCTGTCGTTGCAACCCACAGAGTGAGCCCTGTAAACAATATTCCAAAAGTGGTTACCTCACCGCTAGGAAATTCATTCTTCCTGTAACAATTATGTACAACAAACAACGTCCCCTTTTTATGTAATGTTATTTTAAGTCTGTTTTGAGTTTTTCCTCAAGTTGTATCAGGCCCTGGAACTGGTCGAGATGCAGTGTCACTCTGTACAGATGTAACTCCCAGCTCCTCAGACACACCCAGTCCTTAAGATGCGCCCAGCCCCTCAGACGCGCTCAGCTCAGCCAAGTCGTCTCGTACCTGCTGTACAATACATTGAGAAGGGTCAGAATTTGATCTTATTGTGCACTTTCATACATCAAAACGTGTAGTCTCTCAGTCAGCTTCCCTCTTTGAAACAAGACGGCATTCACAAATCCGTCTTTTTCATCCACTACCAAGTGAAATGGCCAGGAGTAATCTGGACACTGCAGAGAGCACGCATCAAACAAAGCTAGTTCAATCTCCACAAATGCCCTGTCAGCTTCCTCCGTCCACTGCAGTGGGGACACAAAATTTTTATATCCCACAGCCGAAATGAGGCTTCTCAAAGGAGTCATCTTACGGCTGAAACCAGGAATAAAGTTCTTACTGTAATTGATCAGCCCCAAAAATTTTAACATCATCCTAACATTTGCTGGTTTAGAATGATTTAAAATGGAGCTTTTCTGAGATGGCGTCAGTTGCAGGCCAGAGCCAGAGATGAGCCTACCCAAAAACTGAACTTTTGAACGACCCACCTGTAATTTGTGTTTTGACACTTTAAAACCACACTGGGCTAGATGTCGAAGCACAGCTTCAGATGCGTGCATAATAGCTTCTGAAGTCGGAGCTGCTATCAGAATATCATCGACGTATTGGATTAAAACCACTCCCGGTGGCAAAGGCAAATCAGTAAGGACTTGCTTTAATACATTATTGAACAAAGAGGGCGAATCCACGAAATCCTGAGGTAATCTACTGTACGTGAATTGTTTCCCCTTAAAGGTAAATGCAAACAGATCCCTTGATCCAGCGTCCAGAGGCACACAAAAGAACGCGTTCGCCAGGTCAATACAAGTAAAAAACTTGTGTTCAGGCTGAATAGCATTCATCATAACATAAGGATTTGGAGTACCATAATTAGATGGAACAACAACCTTATTTATAGGCCTCAAATCATGAACTAAACGGTAATGAGATTTATCAGCTTTTGGTACCGGGTGTAGAGGTGTGTTCCAGCTCGAAACAGTAGGCTGCAACACACCAGCTTCCAGCAAACCCTTAATAGTTTGCTCTATACCGTCAATCTGCTCCTGTCGGAGTCGATATTGATGTTTATAGATTGGAATCGTGCCTGGCTTCAGGACGATCGATACAGGGTTGACACTCAGCAGGCCCACATCTGTAGAACTCCTGGCCCAAAGTGTATCAGGCAAACTGGCTAACAGTTTGTCCGTATCAACATGGTCTGTGTTTTCTCCGCCATGTGATCTAGGCAGAGAATGTTTCTCAGGTAACAATAATGTGAATGATCTGTGTGTGATCCTGTAAGTATCAGTTTCTGGAGAATAGTGTAAGTGTGGATTTTGTGTAGGCACCCATTCCCTTACAGCCAGACAGCGTCTCATCACAGGACCTAAATTCTTCGCATCGGCACCAGATACAACCATCAATGACACATGTGGAGCTGATACATCGCCAAGCATATACAGTTGCAGTAACGGTGCGGGCAATTTCACGCCTGCCACCACTCCCTCCGGGGCCACATAAATGTCCATGATTTCAGCCACTGGAAATTCACCAGTCTCTTGACAATGTTCAAGCAGTCCTGTCCAGAGCACATCGTAGTCCCCATCACCACAAAGGTCATAGTTCAGCGTGCAATGTGCCACATCAGGAAGCGTGTCATAAGATCTTATGACATTAATCCAGGCGTTCCAGCTCTGCAGTGTGTCGTACAAGAGCGTAGTTGTAAAGTCAGGAACTGCTCCCCACCAAACTTCAGCTTGAAATTCGGCTGGACCAGACTCAGCAGAAGTCCCTTCAACCTGGAGCATCTGATGAATGGAGCTTTTCACTGTAGCACAGTACTGAACAGTTCCATCAGGAAAACTCAGCTGGACGTTGTCAGGACTCATCATCAAAGTCACGTTCTGATCACACAGAATGTCTCGTCCAATAAAGTTCACTGGACATATGTCAGAAATCAGGAAGGAGTGTTCAAAGCGCAGATTATTCCACACGAGAGCGGCCACTCCTCTGGCTTGATCGTGGGAGTGACGTGTTAACTGACGAATACCTGGCGCCTGTATCAACCATACACATGTGATTTCGGCCGTTAATGGTTAACGATACCAAAAAGGCTCCAAATACAAGACGCCACCTACTGCCGGACCAGGGCACCCCTATTGGATAGGATATTGGCCTGGGGCCTGATTATTGGCTCCCGGCATAGGACCATGTGGAGTATTATCTGGTGGTGGTGGATATACGTCATGTGGATAACGAGCTGGCGTCACCTCCTGTCTCGATAAATCCTGTTTGGTCGGACATTGAAAATGCCAATGTCCCACCCCGTCACACCGGTGGCACCTGTCCGTGGGTCGAGGGTTGCCCCTCAGACGTTTGTTCCGACCCCTGCGCCAGGATGTGGATGGGCCCAGAGGTCTCTGTTGATATGAATTATCAGATGATGTAGGAGGACACCTGTCCGTGGGTCGAGGGTTGCCCCTCAGACGTTTGTTCCGACCCCTGCGCCAGGATGTGGATGGGCCCAGAGGTCTCTGTTGATATGAATTATCAGATGATGTAGGAGGACCCTGAACCTGGGGCATCTGGATTGCATTCACCTTTGTGAAATTAAGTTTGTCACGTATGTCTTTTAATTGGGCCTTAGCTAATTGAGTTTCAAGGGATTTTAATTCCCTGTCATCAGACTCCCTCTTATCAAAAGATTGATCAATAAAATGAACAATGTGGGCTGCCCATAAATCATAATCCATCTTTGTTAGGCCAACAACAGACGCCAAGCTCTTCTTAACATCATCAGACAGAGAGCTCTCTACAGCTCCTCTGAACAACAGTTGAGTCGTAGGATCAATCGTTGGATCATTTCCAGTTCTATTTTCCCACAAGAGCTTAACTCTAGATAAGTAGGTCGTGCCCCGTTCTGTAACAGCCGGAGGAATCTCACACAAGTCTGAAGATTTCATAGACGTCGGATATTTCTCTCGTATAATTGGCCATAAAATTTGAACGTGGTCGTGCAGTGTGTCACTGTCTGGGTCCAATTTAGTCCCAGCAGCCTGTTCTATTTCAGTCAAACTACCAAACGACGTGCATGCTGTGAAAACCCTCCTCCAATCACCCAGACATGGCACAATTCCGGCGCATGCCTCCAGAAAAGCGCGGATCCAAGCCGAACCTCCTTTCTGGATATCAGGCAAACGCTGACGGATCAACTCAGTATCCTGCAAACTAAAAGGCGTGTAAGTCTGTTTGCGGACTCCCTCAGCTGTGGTGGAAGAAACGAGAGGTAACATGAATTGAGCAGGAGGCGCTGCGTCAAGGCATGTGTGAACATTATCAGCAATTCTATTTAATCGACCTGAATTTCCTCGCTGCCAGCCAGTGACCTTATCAAAAGTTGTGGCAGGAGGCCTGAGGTCAGGACAAGCAGTTGGACCAGGACAGGTCAGTGGCACGGAGTCATATGAAGCCCCCAAAGATGTCACGCTGAAAGAAGCATCAGAGGACGGTGGACGAAACACATCACCTCCCCTTTGTTCACCCACAGAGCCAGGAGTGGTGTGAATACCACCCATCAATGTTTGCACATGGTCTTGTACCATATTCCTATTTTCTGCTGATTTTGTCTGTAAAATACCCCCTGTAACGAGAAGCAAGTCTGAGCTGGATCTAGTGTGTTCAGAACCAAGTGAGAGCTCTGCCAGATTTATGGATGATAGCTCCGTTAATGGCATTTGGTTGTGTGGATTTAATCCCACAGGTGCATACGGGGGAGGACGAGGAGGAGGAGGGGGAGCGGGGCAAAGAGGATGCGGAGGGGGAGCACAAGGCTGTTCAGTTTCAAGGCATGTCTCTGTTCCTGTTACGAGGGCCGCACCGGCTTTAATAGGGAGTTCTGCAGTACCAGGCACCAAAGTCTTATCTGCAGACAGCCATAAATCTGTTTGCAAGCCAACAACTTGTTTCTGTGAAACTGCTTTGTGAGCACTTCTCAGAGCAGGTTTCTGCCTACCTAGGATTTTGCACATTTCATCCACAAACAATAAGCAGTCCCTATGAAAGGCGTCCGCCTTCTGCCAGTCCTTATATTTCTTTCTACGCACTAGAACAGAGCATTTTTCCTTCTCATCCAACGCCAACCTCAAAGCTCTCTCTGATTGCACAAGAAGCTTATTCAGTCCAACAGCAGACGGACACGAATCATCCACACCAGGAAACATTCCTGACCGACACATGTTATTCACCCAAGAAACTAAACGTCTTTTCTCATCAAGAACATTCTTGACAGCTACCTTCCGACTCCATGAAACCCACAACTCATGCAAAACAGATCCTAATGTGCCAGGGGCACAAGTTTTCCAAGTTTGTATAGGTATGTCAGACATTATAATAATATCATACACGTGTTTTACAAGGGTGAAGTGAGCAAACCTCCAGCCAGGACCATGGACAGCTGCAGTAGCCAACCAAGAAACTGCCTGTTTTAAATCACCCTCCTAAAACACCCAATAAAAATGCCACCCCAGAGCACAGCAGTGGTAGTCACTATCAGACTTCACAATTTGACCTACTGCCGGCAAATACACCCACTGAAACAATATATAAAATAAAAAATCTTTCCCTGTTGCCTTAGTTTGCGTGTTTACAGCACTTACCGGAGTACAGGTCACAAGTCTCTAAATGAAACAGAAAATAAATAAAGGAAAAAAAATGAATAAAGAAAAGAAAGTAAAAAAAAATAATAAATGAAAAAAAAAAAAAATTTGCGACCTATACACCGGAAAATACGGCAATCAACTTCAACTGGGAAGGGGAAGAAAAGATTTGACTCTAACGGCGATCACTGGTCCCGGATTGTGAACTAAATCACCTTCTCGGCAACTCTTGTGAACCCGGAGCGGCCCAAACCACTCTGTACGGCAAGCCGTGTGCTGGATGAAAGCCAGTGCGACTCTACGGCGATTAAATCCCGGAGTTCACCTCTGACCTCAGCCCCACAGCTCCCGGAGCCCATAAAATAAACAAATAAAAAAAAGTCTCCCAGCCAACAGGCCGGAGCTCATAGAGGGAAAAAAAACGCAAACTTAGGCACTCATACTCTCACCCTTTGTGTGTGTGGACTATGTGCTTTATACTTTACTTATATGTACGAAAACAGCAAAAAAAATGCACATTCAAATGAAATACCAACAGTGGTTCACGTTATTTAACTATTAACGCTAAACCAAACAACCGTAGCTACACTACGGTGTAATTTTTGCCCACCCGTAGACAGAACAGACATACAGCCAAGGTAAATTTAGCGTTTTCAATAGCAGACATTTAGTTATAAACGGAAGATCTGCTCACCTGAATGAAGAAGGCGCCAGAGTTGGCTGCACGCTCGTTCCGCCACTCGTGGGGGAAGCCCCCAATCGGCTTCCGTTTCAGGCGAAACCTCACACTCCTCAACGACGGGGTCACCAAATTGTTGCGGTTCAAAAGTTGAAGGGAAGCTCTGAAACGAATGTGCAAGTTTTAGGCAGGTTTATTGTACATTATAAGAATAAACCTTACAGCGACCAACAGACCTCTCACCAAGCACAAGTCCAACACACACACATCTTCGAAGGCGGACCACGGTTTTATACCTCTAGATGACGTCATCGCCTCGTGGGACCAATCCTGGAACCGAACCGCCTTGGAACCGCCCTAGAACTTTTCTACTCTGTGAGTGATCCGCCTCTCAGCCAACAAGCTACCAGCTCTGTATGTCAATCATCCAGTGTTGTGTCTGTTGTATTATGCAGGCGTGTAACTGAAAAACTCTTCCCTATTGGAAATAAAACCCGTAAATAAAGGTTCCATCTTGAATATATTTTCACATTATATGGTGGAATTAAGTGAACATAAATCATAACGCATAATATGTGTGCTTCAGGTGTAATACTGATATACATATATTTCACTATCTTGTCACGGTTATAACTCATTTTAATACTCCTGGTGATAAATAAATATAAACCCTCCACTAACAAAATAAACCTGGTCTTGTGTGGGGTGTTAGAACCTACAGCTTTTTTTTTTTTTTTATCGCTGACAGAATCTAGATTTGGTCATGTAACCTGCCAAATACAAATTTTAATAATAATACAAATTATCAGTCAGCCACCAACACATCATATATATTTATAATTTTTATTACTAATATTAAAGGATGGAAGCAGCTGTTAGCAGGACAAGAAAACTTCCTGCAAAGATAAGTGTAGGCTTTCTGGTAGGCTAAATCTCGTTCAAAATTAAAAATGACTGGAGAAATTTTTTTTCTAGCTGCTATTTTTGTTAGTTAATGTCTGTTTTTTCCATTATTTGAGAGAAAAAATGATTTTAGAAATAACAAAGTCAGAGTCAGAGATTCTTTATTGTCATTTGCACCACATGTGGTTCATGTGATGAAACGAGATTATGTACACAGGGTCCCAGTTACATCCAACAACAAAATGTAAAAGAAGAACAGTAATAACATCTAAGATATGAACTAAGAAAAACATCAACTAAAAATACACTAAGCACTAATATCATAAAAACATCACTTCAAACAGCAGCTGTGTGAGCAGATGTGCACAATGAACATAGCAACATGAACCAGATCAGCAGCAACATGATGTGATATTTCACAGTGATTATTCTTATTATTTATTTATTCATGAGTCTAACAGCCTCAGGGTAGAAGCTGTTCCTCAGTCTAGTTGTTCTACACTTGATGCTCCTCAACCTCCGTCCTGAAGGGAGTGGGTCAAAGAGTGTGTGTGCTGGGTGAGTGGGGTCTTTTATGATGCAGGTGGCTCTCTTCCTGCATCTGGAGGTGTAGATGTCTGTGATGGTGGGGAGACTGACTCCAACATCTTCTGTGCAGCCTTCACCACTCTCTGCAGAGCTTTTCTTTCTGCAGCTGTGCAGCCTCCATGCCACACGTTGATGCTGGAGCACAGGATGCTCTCCACTGCACACCTGTAGAAGGAGGTGAGGACTGGGCTGCTCAGACCAGCTCGTCTCAGCCGTCTGAGGAAGTAGAGTCTCTGATGACCTTTCTTGATCAGGCTGGTGGTGTTGTTGCTCCAGCTGATGTTATCATTCAAGTGCACACCCAAGTATTTGTAGGTGGAGACCACTTCCACTGCAGATCCTCTTCTGTTCAGTGGGGTGTGGGTGAGTTTGTTCCTGTGAAGTGGATACATGTTTTTTTAAATCTATTATAAAAAGCAGTGTTTGAGTTGTTACACTGTTTAATATATAATTGCCAGATTCACTCACATGTTGTCACAACTGATGGTAAGGCTGGTGCACCTCTCTTAAGACCCTACCGACTCTGGTTTCTCCAGCATGTATCCCAATAGATGACAAGTATCCCGTCATAAATTTCCGTCCGTAGGATGGTCCTGTCAAACACACACACAAATGTAAAATGTTATCTGATGTACTGCGGTCAAACCAGTCAACATTAGCTCTCTCTTAAAGATTTGTGTGGCTCATACATGGTGCATTACAATAAGAGAAACAGAAAGTGCCCCTGCAGTCAAGAAACAATGAGAGAAAATGAGATTCATATTTATAAACAATATACAATTATGCCATACTTATTACTTTCACATACCTATAATATATCAAGAATAAATATGTCACAGTTTTAGATTTTGTATAAAAGAGCAAGTCAAAGTGCCTCTTTCAGTTTGCTTTTCTATGACCTCTATTCAAAATTCATATTTCATGTTCAGTGTTACAAAGAAGAAGTTAATATTTATTTGTTTGATGGCTGTTACTATTTTTTCCTGAAAAGGTGCTTACGATCGAGATGTATATATATATATATATATATATATATATATATATATATATACTGTATATATATATACTGTATATATATATACTGTATATATAAACACCTTTTCAGGAAAAAATAGTAACAGCCATCAAACAAATAAATATTAACTTCTTCTTTGTAACACTGAACATGAAATATGAATTTTGAATAGAGGTCATATATATGTGTGTGTGTGTGTGTATGTATGTGTGTAAGCATATATACACACACACTTTTGTTTAATCAATCAACATTTTCAATAGAAGTTATAGATAAGCAAACTGAAATTAGCATTTTGAAGTACTTTGAATTGCTGTTTACCCCAAAATCTAAATTAAAACTATGACATATTTATTCTGGATGTATTATAGGTACGTGAAGGTAATAGGTACGAGATAAATGTAAATGTCTAATAATTATGCCTCTCTCATTATTTTATATATTTTTTGGCCTGCAAGAGGACCCCTGCTGGTCCATTACTGTAACGCACCATGTTTACACACAATTCCTAGAGAAAGCTAACGTCAGCTAGCTTGTATTTACAAGTTTCGCTCATTTTATCGCAGTATATTGTCCATAAACTTTGATACATACTTGGTAAACTGAAGAAAGTACAGAACGTTCCAAATCAGCGTCCAACACGTTGTTGTGTCTTTACAAGTTGTGCTCCTTACAAAACCTTCTGACACTCATTACCGAGTAATGTGGAGCTCCATGGCGACGCAAAACATTACTGATTTCAGAGTGTGGTTTTCCTCTCTCAAACAGTTCGATAATCAATTCAGAAAACGGTTCAAGTGCAGCCATTGCCTATTATTTAGGAATGGTTTGTTTTTATGCCGTCTTTCTTCTCCGCTGTTATTCTTTGGCGACTTCCGGTACGTCATTTCCGGTATCGCTACAAATTAAAACAACAACTGTACTTACGCAAAAACCAAATCGCACCCTTTTTTTATATTTGCAATTTCTGTTTTTCTAATTTCGTTTTAAAAACAAAATAACAAAAAAACCGTTTAAAAACCGTTTTTGTAATTTCGTTTTAAAACGAAATTACCAAATAACCAAAGCTTGTTCGGTTATTGAAACGGAATAACGAAAGAACGAACCATACACGGATTGTGGTGGCAGGGCTCCGGGGGTGGATGAGATTCGCCCTGAGTTCCTTAGGGCTCTGGATGTTGTGGGGTTGTGTTGGCTTACGCGACTCTGCAATATCGCGTGGACATCGGGGGCAGTTCCCTTGGATTGGCAGACTGGGGTGGTGGTTCCTCTATTCAAAAAGGGGGACCGTAGAGTGTGTTCCAACTATAGGGGGATCACACTCTTAAGCCTCCCTGGTAAGGTCTATTCAGGGGTTCTGGAGAGGAGGGTCCGTCGGATAGTCGAACCTCGGATTCAGGAGGAACAGTGTGGTTTTCGTGCTGGTCGTGGAACACTGGACCAGCTCTACACCCTCAGCAGGGTCCTGGAGGGCGCGTGGGAGTTTGCCCAACCAGTTTACATGTGCTTTGTGGACTTGGAAAAGGCATTCGACCGCGTCCCTCGGGGGGTTCTGTGGGGGGTACTCCGGGAGTATGGGGTACCAGGCCCATTGATATGGGCTGTTAGGTCCCTGTACGACCGGTGTCAGAGCTTGGTCCGCATTGCCGGCAGTAAGTCAGGCTCGTTTCCAGTGAGAGTTGGACTCCGCCAAGGTTGCCCTTTGTCACCGATTCTGTTCATAACTTTTATGGACAGAATTTCTAGGCGCAGCCAAGGTGTTGAGAGGATCCGTTTTGGTGGCCTTAGAATCGCTTCTCTGTTTTTTGCAGATGATGTGGTCCTATTGGCTTCATCAGATCGTGATCTACAGCTTTCGCTGGAGCGGTTTGCAGCCGAGTGTGATGCGGCCGGGATGAGGATCAGTTCCTCCAAATCCGAGGCCATGGTCTTGAGCCGGAAAAGGGTAGAGTGCCCTCTCCAGGTCGGGGAGGAGGTCCTGCCCCAAGTGGAGGAGTTTAAGTATCTCGGGGTCTTGTTCACGAATGAGGGAAAACTGGAGCGTGAGATCGATAGGCGGATAGGTGCAGCATCCGCAGTGAAGCGGGCGCTGTACCGGTCTGTCGTGGTGAAGAGAGAGCTGAGTCGAAAGGCAAAGCTCTCAATTTACCGATCGATCTACGTTCCCACCCTCATCTATGGTCATGAGCTTTGGGTTGTGACCGAAAGAACGAGATCTCGGATACAAGCGGCTGAAATGAGTTTTCTCCGCAGGGTGTCTGGACTCTCCCTTAGAGATAGGGTGAGAAGCTCAGTCATCCGGGAGGGACTCGAGTAGAGCCGCTGCTTCTCCACATCGAGAGGAGCCAGTTGAGGTGGCTCGGGCATCTGGTTAGGATGCCTCCTGGACGCCTCCCTGGTGAGGTGTTCCGGGCATGTCCCACCGGGAGGAGACCCAGAGGAAGACCCAGGACACGCTGGAGGGACTATGTTTCTCGGCTGGCCTGGGAACGCCTTGGGATTCCCCCAGAGGAGCTGCTCCAAGTGGCTGGGGAGAGGGAAGTCTGGGCCTCCCTACTTAGGCTACTACCCCCGCGACCCGACCCCGGATAAGCGGACGAAAATGGATGGATGGATGGACGGAAGTTTTACGTTATGTTAAAATTCTGGATCAAGATGATTTCCGAAGACTTGTTTGCTAAACGTCAGGAGTCGGGGTCAGCTGAGAAATTATTTTAAAAAACATTCATCTCTGAATCAGCTGCCGTTTATTTTTAGGCTTGCAACTTCCTCTTGTTGGCATTTCAAGGTTCCGTCTTTCATTTGTAAATGCAACACGTCGTTACTTAGACATGCGTTTATTTATTTTTGTCTGGACCAAAGAAAGAGTCGGAGTCCAAAGAAAAATATGATCCAAAAGCCTTGAAAACTGTTCCCCGAAACCACTTTTAAAGGGCATAAAAACATTGAGCTTCTTGGGGGGAAATTCACAACACTTATTTTCACATGCATGCAGCCTGCAGCAGGGCTTCATTTGTAAACAGATCGATGTCGGAATGCAAATAACAGGCAAGCCGGCGGGGGGCGGAGGAGTCGGGGGCCCTCACACAGAAAATTTTTGAATAAAGTAGATGCTATTTCCTGCATGGGTTGTTAAACATCTACATTTACTTACATTTGGAAGCACTTTGCTTCTGTCAAGCAACCTACCCCCTTCCCACACACACACACCTTATTTGACGGTTCTAAGTCCGAATCTTCTTCACAATAAGCAGTTTTTTTTAATTTATGAACGTAAACTGGACTGTCTTTTCAACAATTTGATTATTGTTATTTTAACAAATTAGTGCCAATGTTTTGATATGTAATGTGAATAATACACATCAAACATTTCTCTCACTGTAATTTTAATAAAAATATATCAAATATATCAAATATTTATATTTTAAATGCTTACTTGAATGGGCAGCTTGTATGTGATATTAAGAAGCCGTGTGGCTATTGTGTTTAAAATTAGTGTTTATGTAATTATTTTCAGTTTACATAGCCAATGTTTTATTCATTCAAGACAGCCATATTTGTTCATAACTTTATTATTAGTAAGCCTGAGAGCTACCGGAACCACGAAAAATGTTACCGGATCCTGTTCTGGCAGTATCCAGCTCAAATTAAGCCATGGACTTTATAATTGGACATTAGACTACTGTTCCACTTGGTTTATGTCAGGTGGTCCTTCAGCTCGCTATATCTGGGTCAGTACAAGGCCTCATTTTCAGATGGAGAGTCTTCACAAAACTCTGGACTGGAACATTTTTTTAAACAGCCAGTAAACCATTTTGGGCGTACTAATGAGGAAAAAACATAAAAATTGCTGTTATTAAAAAAGTTAAAAGTCATTTAAATTGTATATATTTTTACTTCTAGCTGAGCTGGCTCTGAAACACGGAGTTTTTCGTGAAAAAAAAAGGTGGTTGAATTTTCCCATAAGGAACATAATAATAATAATAATAACATGAACTTTCAAAAAATTAAACAGTAAAAGGTCAAAGTTCATGTTCAATAATCCAAGTAGAAAACCCAACAAAGTTCACTCAGGTCATCTGGACATTTTTTGTTTTTGTTTAATTGTTGAGACATTTCATCCTTCATCCAAAGGACTTCATCAGTCCGTGGAAGAAGGATGAAACGTACTACTTTTCCGTTTGACCGTCCTTTTTCAAGTCTTTTATCTTTGCCTGATTTAGGGTTCAGAACGATCAGTCCTTGTTTCATACTTGACATCAATTCTCTTTTATCAATACAATCCAATAGGGCTTTAAATTACGGAAGGGTATTGCTGTCATCCATGAAATAATGTTTTTTGAGCTTATGTAGTAAAAATGTGATACGTATAATAATAATAATAATAATAATAATTGTCTAATCTTGTCATCTGCGTATGTTTCCCATACACAGACGAAATTCGTCTCTGCATTTAACCCAACCACCTACCAGGTGGTGCAGTGAGCAGCCATAGAAGGCGCTCGGGGAGCTGGAGAAATAGGTGTGCACTCATAGACACCCCAAGGTGTGTAGTGGCCGGGACGCGAACCCGCGTCCTTCGGGTCCCAAGTCAAACGCCCTAACCACTATGTAGTAATAACGTGATATTATGCAGTAAAAACATGATATTATGTAGTAAAAACATGATACGCATGTAGTAATAACTTGATATTATGTAGTAAAAACGTGATACGTATGTAGTAAAAACGTGATACGTATGTAGTAATAATGTGATATTATGTAGTAAAAATGTGATATTATGTAGTAAAAACGTAATACGTATGTAGTAAAAACGTGATAGTATGTAGTAAAAACGTGATATTATGTAGCAAAAATGTGATACATATGTAGTAATAACGTGATATTATGTAGTAAAAACTTGATATTATGTAGTTAAAACGTGATACGTATGTAGTAAAAACGTGATACGTATGTAGTAATAACGTGATATTATGTAGTAAAAACGTGATATTATGTAGGAAAAACATGATATTATGTAGGAAAAATGTGATATTATGTAGTAAAAACGTGATTTTATGTAGTAAAAACGTGATATTATGTAGTAAAAACATGATATGATATTATCACGTTTCCCTTCTTTAGGTTTCCATGTGATTCTATTTAATCAAAGTTCAGCTTTTGCAAATTGTTACATATATTTACATACAGTTTTAAGAACTAATCATTCATTTTTAAGACAAGACAGTTCATGCTCAATACGTAATCCAGGTATCAAATCCGGTAATTCTCAACCAGGTCATCTGGACAGTTTCTGTCCAGAAACTGTCCAGATGACCTGATTGAGAATTATCGTATTCATTTTTAAATTTCTTTGTTTTAACCATTTTACTTGGTTTCCTTGTTCATTTACATTATTTAAGTATTTCCTTGATCTTTTTATTTTCTTTTGTCTGTTTTGCACAATTTAAATATTTTTTATGCATCCAAGTTATTTTATCTGTTGTTTGTTGTTGATCTTGCGCTCCAAATTATTTTGAACATTACTGTTGCAGTTCTTTGGAACCAAAGTTAATAAACCAGATGACGTTTTTGCAGTAAAATACATTGTTTACTGGTGTGTTTTTTTTTCTTTTCCTTTTGTTATTTTTAGTACCAAAATATACATAGGGATAATGTAACCAGGGCTCTCAGAGTTGCAATGGGTTTATGTTAGGTCAGTGATCATCTGACTGTTGATTGCAGTAATCCACGTTATTAGCAAAAATAGAGGGCCCCAAACCAAATTTCGCTTAGGGCCCCATGGAGGCTTGGGCGGGCCCTGGTATCAGAGTAGAGATGTTATTTAAAAAAACATTCACAGTCTTCTTCAAAACTAAACTAAACCTAAACTAAAAGCAAACTAAAAGTGCAAAATGTTTACATTTAAATTAAATTTAGAATTTTTACTTCTGACTTCAAAAGGCTTCAAAATTCTAATTGCTGACGTCATCATATGATGACGTCAGCAATTAGAATTTTGAAGCCTTTTGAAGTCAGGTCAAAATCTTTGAACTTCTGACTTCAAACAGCATAATTATGCTAATTGATGACATTGTCATAATAATGATTGATTTCAGATGACATCATCGATGACCATGAAAGGACTCATTCTTGGAAAGTGTATAAATAGACCCTGTTTTCAGACTGTTCAAACACTTTTTTGAAGGATATCGTTTCAGCCAGTTGTATACGCGATCGTGAGCACACAGGCATTCAAAGTGCAGGAATTCACACGTGAAGGGATGAATTGCAACACTGCCGGTTGCATAGAGGACAATATGCCAGAAAGTTCAGAGGATTTAATGGCACAAATAAAATCCAAGGACGAAGAGTTGGCGGCGCTTCGCCTGAAACTTCAAAATCAAGAAGAGGGGAAAAAACACAACGAATTAGAAGATTTGAAGACGCACATGAATGAACATGAGATGTCACGCAAAGCAAACAGCTCGGAGTCTATGAATAACGCACTTTTAAAAGAAACCCAAGCGCAAAAAACTGAAATCCAAGAATTGAAAAACCGCGTTGCCGAGTTGACTGACGAAAACTGTGAATTGAAGATCAAATTTGACGAAACGTATGATGGCAACGAGAAGCTGCAACTGCAATTATCCATTTGCGAATCGCGGTATGAAAACAGGTACAGAACTGAAATTGCATTATTGAAATACCGTGTTGCCCGTTTGAACGACACAAACCGTGAATTGAAATACAAATATGACAAAACGTGTGAAAAGCTGAAACAGATGGACTATGGCAACGAGAAGCTGCGATATGAAACATCAATTTGTGAATCGCAGTATGAAAACAGGTACAACCCTGAAATTGCATTATTGAAATACCGTGTTGCCTGTTTGAACGACAAAAACCGTGAATTGAAATACAAATATGACGAAACATGTGAAAAGCTGAAACAGATGGACTATGGCAACGAGAAGCTGCGATGTGAAACATCCATTTGTGAAACGCAGTATGAAAACAGGTACAACACTGAAATCGAAAATTTGAAAAAGTCCAAAAAAAACAAAAGTCCACGCAGCGTGAACTTTAAGCAGAAGGTGAAGACCTTAATGAAGCGAATTTGGCAACGGATAGTTGGGCCAGCAGAGAGAGATTCTGAGATTGTTAGTTCGGAGATTATTAGTTCGGAGGTTGTTAGTTCGGAGATTGTTATTCGGACCTAGAGAGATATTCGGATTTTAGAGGAAAGAGAATCCAAGTGAAGCCCCGCAGAGTACATGCAATGCCGAATGCTCCGTAGCAATCGGGCCCAGCTGTCGTGGGACTCAAATTCCAATTTACTCACCTGGTTCTCCGCCATCTAAACAGGATCCCTCAGAAAGATGGATGGTCTACGTTTTACCGGGGGTCGCAGACAGCGTTTGGACGTGAGGTGGTACAGGTTCGCCTCTGACCTGGTGCCTTTATGTGTCTGCGTGGTCTCTTGGGTTTCCAACCATGGGTTTACTCCGAGAACTTCGGTTTCGTCCCACAAACAAAAAAATCGCCCCATCTTTCTTGATGCCTCCCCCGGAAATGACTGGCCGTAACCACGATATCGCTAAGAAGACGGTCTTGGCTTTCCAACCATGGGTTTACTCCGACAACTTCGGTTTCGTCCCACAAACAAAAAAATCGCCCCATCTTTCTTGATGCCTCCCTCGGAAATGACTGGCCGTAACCACGATATCGCTAAGAAGACGGTCTTGGCTTTCCAACCATGGGTTTACTCCGACAACTTCGGTTTCGTCCCACAAACAAAAAAATCGCCTCATCTTTCTCGATGCCTCCCTCGGAAACGATTGGCCGTCCCCACGATATCGCTAAGAAGACAGTCTGGTCTTCTGGACATTCAAACTTTTGAATGTCCAGAGAACCAGACTTAGCTTTTTTAGCTGTGGTATAGTAAAATTAATAAAAAATAAAAAAAATCATTGCATTGGTGATTTAGTGGTTAACACAGCTGCCTTCCAAGCAGTTGACCCAGGTTCGATTCCTGGCCAATGCATTCTGTTTTATGGTGTAGGGGTTGAACGGCTACATCATTGTAAAAGTTGATGTAGGAGCTATTTCTCCATTTTTGGTTAAATTTTGGAATCATTGTTTAGTATATCCTTTTTTTGGTTGTTGTTTGATTTATTATTATTTTTGTTTAATTCCTTATTTAGAATAAGTTTTTTGATTAGGAATTCACTTAATTAGTTCATTAATTTTAGATGGGATCCGGGAGTTTCACGGTATAAATAGGTGGGTTTTAGGTAACCAAAACCTTTGCCTAAGAAAGTTTTGAAAGAGCCAGTGCTTAATGTCATTTAAGCAGTTGACAGTAGTGTTTGAACTGAGTGAGGGATTGAGAGTGACCGGCAGATAGATTTGTAGATCATCTGCATACAGAGGAAAAGACAGATTATGGCGTGCAATGATTGATCCTAATGGCAGCATGTAAAGAGAAAAGAGAACTGGCCCCAGAATGAATCCCTGTGGTACGCCAGAGGTCAGAGGGATTGATGAAGAGGAGGACAGATCACCTATCATGAGTGTAGAGTGCTGTATGAATGGGTAAATGAGGGTATAGATTATGTTGTAAAGCACTTTGAGTATCTTGATAAGATAGAAAAGTGCAATATACCGTATTTCCCAGCCGACAAGTCGCACCGCCCTATAAGTCGCATTGTCCAATTTGTCCAATAAATTGGAAAACTTCATAAACATGTCACACCGCTGTATAAGTCTCATCTATTATGCGTCACCGCTGACGCGTCGCGTATGTTACGCGTCACAGTTGACAACCCGAAATGTGGGCCGGAGGTTTGCCCTGCTGCAAATGGCTGCCACAGGAGCTGCACTGAAGGACTTTAACAAGATTAACACGGTAAAAACAATTATTTGTTTGCTGAAAATTATAGCAAAGATGTGTCTGAGCTTAACCTTTCCTTAATAAATGCACGTAATTGTCAAATCGGCTGGATTTAAATTGTTTCGCTTTGACGTCTTCCAAACGGTGGCGCGCACTGCGAAAATAAATTATAAATAAATCGAATTTTAGCTCAAAAATCTCCAACAGCTATCAGTTTGTAAATGTCTACCCAGTAATTACTTTCTGTAAGTTTCATAAAAATCTGCCTTGTGGTTCATGAGCTATTTTGCAAAATAGTACCCGTTAAAACATGGAGCTAACCGCTAACAATCTACATTGCTAAAACATCAAATTTTAGCTCCAAACATATCCTACATCTAACAGTTTGTAAATGTCCACCCAGTAATTACTTTCTGTAAGTTTCAACAAAATCTGTCGTGTGGTTTAGTAGTTCATACCTCCAGAGCAGGAGGCCGGGCTGCGACAGCGTGTGCCCGACCAGAGGAGGCTGACATACGCCAGAAAATACGGTAAGTGCAGTTCATTTAACATTTACCATGGTTAAGTGATGGTAGGATGGAGAGAGAGAAGGGTTTGAGTCACAGCACCAAGAGTGCTGTTCCATTCTATTGGGGTGAAGAAAAAACTGAGCTGAAAGGTGAAGCTCTTGATTTACTGGTTTGCCAAAGTTCCAACCCTCAGATAAGGTCAAGACCAAAATAAGGAGCATCTGAAACTAGCCTTTTTTTTGTAGGGTGGTTGGGCTGAGCCTTAAATCAGGAGCTCCATCATCAAGGGGTGGGGAGTGGGAAGTGTCCTTGAAAAAGCTCCATTGCAACAACTGTATCTTGTATTGAACGCCTTTTTGATTTTGCAACACCTCATTAAAAGATCTCATGTATCAAAGGAAAAAAAAAACGGTAAAAAGAAAACTCCATAAAGCATAGAACGAGAGTTGCTACAAGAACTCAGAAGTGCAGGTGCGGGATGAGTTCATGTAGAAACACACTTTTGTTTCAGGATTGGTAATACTTGAAATTCAAACAGTGTCAAAAAATATTGCCAGGCACCAGAGCGAAGAGGGTTGGCTGTTGGTCGACGCCGGTGGGGGTGGGGGGGTGTTCATGATAGACAATAATCGAAGCGTAATTATCGAGCGAGTGTTCATTGTCTTCATTGGTTTGTATACAACAAATGAATAAAGTTCACTGTCTTACCTGAGCTCAGTTCACAGCTACACTCTCCAAAACCTTATTGGAAATACAGACTTTTTTCAGAGGAATGAGATTCACTAGCCTAAACAGACCATATAACTCAAGGGACGAGCCTCTTGTCTACATGTAACAGACATCATGAAACAACATATCAGGCGGTGGCAGCTGGTGGAGTTTCCTCCGAGCGGGGGGGGGGGGATCACTCCAAAATAGACATATACAGGTAGCCCTCGACTTACGACGTAGATCCATTCCTATGCGGCGTCGTAAACCGATTTTCGACGTAAGTCGGAATATACGTACATACTGAACCATATACATGTACAGTACTGTATTACCAAGCACTTAGTCTATCCTAACACAATACCCTACATAATTATATAAAAAGTTTTTATATAATTATGTAGGGTATTGTGTTAGTATGCTGGTGAAGATTCTCAGTCGTCCAGGACATGATGAAATCAAAAAAAGGCGTTCAATACAGGATCAACTGGACTTTATTTGTTGCAGAAAACGTTTCGACTTCTGTCCAGAAGTCTTTTTCAATTCTGAATGGAAGCTGTGAGAACGAGAAGTTTTATACAGGCTTACAAGTCACGCACCAACATATGAAATTGGAAACTTTGGTTGTGCAGATGAACTGAGAGGACTTTTAGTACTCTTCTGGGAGACAAAATCAAGGAACACCAAAAAATTGAGCTTTTACTGACTGTGAGAACTGACTGTGAGAACTGTGTTCATATGTTGGTGCATGACTTGTAAGCCTGTATAAAACTTCTCGTTCTCACAGCTTCCATTCAGAATTGAAAAAGACTTCTGGACAGAAGTCGAAACGTTTTCTGCAACAAATAAAGTCCAGTTGATCCTGTATTGAACGCCTTTTTTGATTACTATTCATCAAATTGCTCAAAATATATATTTTATCATTTAAATATGTTCGTTTTTGCAAACAAAATGATAAATCACTTTAATTTTGCTTTAAAAGTGATTTTGAACTTCAAGCCGTGTTTAATCATGGGAAATCCGATTACACACGAACGCACCATCTCATGTGAAGATTTGAGCTATTTGTCTTCATTTTGGAAAGCAGAAAATAGTTTGGGTGATGGAACAAGAAACAACAGGATCTCATTTAGGTCTGATGCTGTATCAGACTAACTTCATGTCAAGCTGC
>JBBPBX010013525.1:23046-47190 GCA_038048925.1 Garcialebias charrua
GTGACAAGCCCAGAGCTCTGCCTCACACTCTGCACACTACGTCACAGATGGTGCATTCGTGTGTAATCGGATTTCCCATGATTAAACACGGCTTGAAGTTCAAAATCACTTTTAAAGCAAAATTAAAGTGATTTATCATTTTGTGTGCAAAAACGAACATATTTAAATGATAAAATATATATATTTTGAGCAATTTCATGAATAGTAGAAAAATCATGTCAGTGGACCTTTAAGCTTCTATCAACTCAACTAGAGGTATAATTCCCACCTGCCTGAAAACCGCCACCATCATCCCAGTCCCAAAGAGCTCTACAGTGTCTTGTCTGAATGACTATCAGCCAGTGGCCCTCACCCCAATAGTCGTTAAATGCTTCGAAAAACTGGCCATGACCCACATCAAAACAACCACCAACATCAACAAGGACCCTCATCAGTACGCATACCGCGAGAACCGATCAACAGAGGATGCCATCTCCTCTGTGGTCCACAGTGCTCATACCCACATGGAACAGAAAGACTCCTACGTGAGTATGCTCTTTGTGGACTTCACATCTGCCTACAACACCATGATCCACCAAACCCTGATGGACAAACTACTCACACTAGGACTAAACCCCTCCATTTTTAACTGGGTCCTAGATTTTTTAACAAACAAACCACAGTCAGTGAGGATCCACAACTTCTCCTCCTCCACCATAACCCTCAGCACTGGCTCTCCTCAAGGATGTGTGTTGAGCCCTCTCCTGTTCACTCTGCTCACATATGATTGTGCAGCTACCCATCCAGGCTGTCACATTGTAAAGTTTGCAGATGATACAGCGGTGGTGGGATGCATCACAAACAATGATGAGTCCAGCTACAGGCAGGAGGTGGAACACCTGGAGAGCTGGTGCAAAGAGAATAACCTTCACATCAACGTGAAGAAGACAAAGGAGATGATTGTGGACTTCAGAAGGAACAAACACACCCCACTGAACATAAGAGGATCTACGGTGGAAGTGGTCTCCAGCTACAAGTACTTGGGTGTACACATGAACGATAACCACAACAACACCACCAACCTGATCATGTAAGGATGGCTCGTCCTGTTGGTCATGTCTGTCCACCTTGTGATGTTTTCGTCCTGTTGGTCATGTCTGTCCCCCTTGTGATGTTTTCCTGTTAGTCAGTTCCTGATCTGTTAGTTTTAGTAGTTAGTTTTTCCTAGTTCAGTCTCCATGTTTATTTACTCTCAGTTTGACCTCCAGTTCTGTCATCCTAGTTTACTTCATGTTTCAGGTTTAGTTTCCCAGTCTTGTCTGTTCTCCTTGTGATGTTTTTCTGTTAGTCAGTTCCTGGTCTGTTAGTTTTATTAGTTAGTTTTCCTAATTTAGTCTCCATGTTTATTTACCCTTAGTTTAACCATGTTTGTTTACCCTTAGGTTAACCTCCAGTTCTGTCTTCCTAGTTTACTCCAAGATTCAGTTTAGTTTCCCGGTCCTGCTCTGTGTCTCCGTTAATTATCCCCAGGTGTTTGTGATTTTGTCTCGTCTTGGCTGTGAGTACATAAGCCCTGTCTGTGTCTCATTCATTGTCGCTGCATCATCTGGTATGTCCTTTATGTTTCTCGCTGCAGCTCTTGTAAGTATTTTTGCTGCCACAACAGCTTTGTTTGTTTATTGTTATTAAAAGTATTTATTTTTATACCTTCTTGCCTCTTGTGTTTCCGTCTGCGCCACTGGGTTTAACACGCTCTCTGAGTGAAACTGTGACATTATGCAGCGACCATCAAAAAAGCCCAGCGGACGGAATGATTCTCCTACCTGTTCATTCGAGTCCACGCAGAGGAACAAGACTGTTTTCCATTGTGGTGGATTTCAGCTCCACGAGGACCGCCTGACGTCCTACTCCAGTTTGGCTCGTTCGCCAGGTCCACTCGTCGTTTCCGGATGGACCTCGGGTGAGGATGATGACAAACTGTGTTTTGCTCTTGTTCCCAGTCTCCACGCTGCCGTAAAAACTGTAAAAGGAGGACCCGGAAGCGTTCACCTTCACCTCCATCTTGGTCAGCTGATCGGACTCGGTCCAGCGAATCCGAGTATTCTGGGCATGACTCCAGCACTCCAGTGGGAGCGAGTTCCATGACCTTACCTCCTAGGTTTCCGGTGAGGGTGGAAACAAACACCCCACTGTCGCTCGCAATTGTCCCGGCTCGGTCCGGTGGACCCGGTCACAACGTCTCCACGGTAGAGCTGTCATCGGGCCGGAAATCCACGGCCCTACCCTACCCGAGCCCTAAGTTTAATTACCCAAGCCCGAGGGAGCCCGCTGATTTCCTAGAAATCACCGCCCGACCCGACCCTACCCGATTAAAAAAAAAAACAACAACAAAAAAAAAAAAAACACTACGTTTATTTATTAAGCTTTTACTGCGTTCTCCCACTCAGCAAAAGAACTTGATGTTGTTCTTCTTTGTTTTGATGGAGGAGGAGGAGGTGTGAGCGCGCTGCTCGCAGTTTGCTGTTGAAGCTTCAGGAATGTCAGGAATGCGGCAACTTGTTCCGCCGCAGAGAGCAGTGTGCGGACGACGTGAGCGTGCACCTGACGCACGTCAGCTGGTGACATAATTTTGAGCTCGTTAAAGTTAGGCCACAGAAATAATGCAACTCTCTGCAAGTCGTGGATAATAATTTTGCGCTCCAGCACTTCTGCATGTCTGCGGCGCAGAAACACCTGCTGCGGAGAGTCTGTGTGAGGACTGGCAGTGTTGCTTCAGTTTCTCATTCCAGAGACAAACCAGGTTGGTGGGATATTTGTCACCCTCCAGTTCTCTCTGTGCACGGTAAAATGGTTCGAGAAATGTCACTAAAAAGTCCAGCATGTCGGGGGAGACGCTGTCAGGCGCGCGCCGCGCGCCTGCTCTCTGGCTGAGTTGCCAATTTAGTGGCTGCGCGCTGCGGTTTTCACCATCTAAATTCACTCTATTAATTATTTCCTCATCAATAAACTTACTGCCTTATATTCTTTACAAGCAGATTAAAACAATTTTATATTGTGTGCATTTTTATTTAGTTTTGTTTGTGCTGTATGATTAAAAAAACCACATCAAAGCCCGAGCCCGACCCGCGGCCCGCCAATCAAACCAAAAATATGGCCCGAGCCCGACCCGAAGTCGGGTCGGGCTCGGGTAGGGTCGGGCTCGGGCAAAGAAACGACACCTCTACTCCACGGGGGCGGGTCTTCTCACCGCTCACTCTACCCCCCGCTCATCCAGAGATCAAATGAAGGAGGGCCAGCCCACAGGTCAGTTAACAGATCAATTCCACATTACGCCACCAGAGGTCATCCCAGGAAGTTCTTCTGGGGTGATAAACATTTCCAACCTCCATCACATACACTCAACTATAGAGACTGTTTTCCTCAGCTGTAATCATCCCGGTCAGTTCAAAATTATTACTCACACTAGCTGAAAAACTATTGATGTCTACACCTGGTCTCTTATCCATCCATGAATATTATCAGCTCCTGAATAATGTTAGAACTATGAAAACATCCATCACTGAGTCTGATTCTGCAACCTCATGCCAGGTACCCACCAAACGCATTTCGTGCGGTGTAAGCGGCCGGTTTATATTGAAAGTCTATGTTGAGGCGCGGCGAGGTGCGGCGAATCATGAAGCGGCATGTTTTGAGCGTTTCAAGCGGCCCGGCAGTGCGTGGCAGTTCTTTTCCGCGCACGCGACGCGTCTGGAGCAGCCGACGCGTCGAGCAGCCAAAGTTCAAATATTTGATCTATTGACGCTCGCCGCGTAGCAGCAACCAATCGAGAGAGCCTCTGCTATGTGATGACGCAACGACGACGGGACTTTATTTGGACTTTTTAAACTTACCTCAACGAGCCTCCATGAAGAAACCAGCCTCCGGTAAGAAACTTGGCATTTTTACAGTTGCAGCTGTCCACTCGAGCGTACGATCACCCCAAACATAAAAAATTAAAAAAAAAACCGTTTTAATCTCAACAAAGACTATCGGAGCTGCAGTTCGGCTCATAGAAAACCCACTCAAGTAGTAACGAGGCTCACGTACAGCTGATTTCATCTGTCTGGTGTACAAGAAAAGACCGGAAAAGGAGCCAGACGCTCCTCCCCTTAGACGCGTCTTCAGTGTGAACAGATTCTGGTGACAAGCGGCCAAGAGGGTGTGTCATGAGCGTTTCGACGCGTTTGGTGGGTACCCGGCATTAGTCAGTGCTGAGACTTCAAACTCTTCTGAAGCAGCATCCACAGACTTTACCTCTACAGACTTTCTGGCACCTGCGGGGTCCTTTCCAGAGAACGCCCCTCATGTGTACTGCTCTAAAGAGGACTTCAATGTTGACTCTCATGTTGTGTTTTCTGAGGGAGATCCTGAGCCTGGAGGGATGTTCCGGTCTGGTCCTGGACTACGCCGTAGCCGCCGTGGCAGGGATCGATGGCAGAGAGGTCCTACTGACTCTTCAGCTCCTGTTCCTGCACTTGGTTTCTCTTCACATGGTTCGTCTCTTGGCTTTTCATTTTGTGGTTCGTCGGCTGATTTGACGCCTGCAGCTCCAGCATGTCTCGAGGGGTCCCGGGAGGGAGTCCCTCACGTTTCCTGTCTTGAGGGGTCCTGAGAGGGAGCCTCTCACATTTCCTGTCTCGAGGGGTCCCGGGAGGGAGCCCCTCACGTTTCCTGTCTTGAGGGGTCCCGGGAGGGAGCCCCTCACGTTTCCTGTTCTGGGTGGGCCCTAGGGGGTGCCACCCACGTTTTCTGCTGGCCAGTGGTCTTGCAGCCAGAGGGCGTTGCCCTGCCTCCGGTTCTTGTTCCTTTGGTTTCTGGTCCTCCGGTTTCTGGCTTTTTGGCTCCTGGTTTCGGTTCTTCAGCTTCGACCGACAAAGATCCAGCTTCGACCGACGAAGATCCAGCTTCGACCGACGAAGATCCAGCTTTGACCGAGGAAGATCCAGCTTCGACCGATGAAGACTCAGCTTTGACCGACAAAGACTCAGCTTCGACCAACGAAGACTCGACTTCGACCGACGAAGACTCAGCTTCGACCGACGAAGAAGCTCTCAACTGTCCAACGTCTCCAGACGCCTCCACCTCTACAGAGGGTCCCAGCGTGATGGACGCCTCCACCTCTACAGAGGGTCCCAGCGTGACGGACGCCTCCGCCTCTACAAAGGGTCCCAGCGTGACAGACGCCTCCACCTCTACAGAAGGTCCAAGCGTGACGGACGCCTCCACCTCTACAGAGGGTCCCAGCTTGACGGACGCCTCCACCTCTACAGAGGGTCCCAGCGTGACGGACTTCTCCACCTCTACAGAGGGTCCACGTACCGCTGATACCTCCACGTCTACGGAAGGTCCACGTATCGCTGATGCCTCAACATCAATTGAGGGTCTCCACATCGATAATGTCTCTACGTTCGATGACTCTACGCCAGACGTCTCTATGCCAGGCGTCTCTATGCCAGGCGTCTCTACGCCAGACGTCTCTACACCAGACGTCTCTACACCAGACGTCTCTACGCCAGACGTCTCTACGCCAGACGTCTCTACGCCAGACGTCTCTATGCCATACGCCAGACGTCTCTACGCCAGACGTCTCTACGCCAGACGTCTCTACGCCAGACGTCTCTACTCTCGTTTCTGCGCCAGACGTCTCTACTCTCGTCTCTGTGCCAGACGTCTCTACTCTCGTCTCTGCGCCAGACATCTCGACTCTCGTCTCTGCGCCAGACGTCTCAACTCTCGTCTCTGCGCCAGACGTCTCGACTCTCGTCTCCACGCCTTCAGACGTCTCGACTCTCGTCTCTACGCCTTCAGACGTCTCAACTCTCGTCTCTACGCCTTCAGACGTCTCGACTCCTGTCTCTACGCCTTCGGCCATCTTGGGTATCTCAACGCTTGTCTTGACAACGCTCGTCTTTACTCCTCCTGATGTTTCGACTCTCGTCTCTATGCCTTCGGCCATCTTGGGTATCTCAACGCTTGTCTCGACAACGCTTGTCTCTACGCCTCCTGACGTTTCGACTCTCATCTCTACGCCTTCGGCCATCTTGGGCTTCTCACCGCTTGTCTCAACAACGCTTGTCTCTACGCCTCCTGATGTTTTGCTGTTCGATTCAACGGGACCTGTTGACGTCTCTACGCTCGGCCATTCGACACCCACAGGCGATTTCCTGCTCGGCCCTTCGACGCCCGCTGACTCACCGCCTGCTTGCCGCGCTCTTGCTGGTTCCTCGCTTGTGGCCTCTGATGGTCGGCCTCCCGGCCTCCCCCTAAGACTGCACGTTGTGTGGTCTCTGATGGATGGTCTCTCGGCCGCCCACCTGACCGGCCGTTGCCTGATGTTGGTCTCCTGGTCACCCTCTTTTTTTTTTGACGTTATCTTAGGCTTAGACTTTGTGTTTAGCTTCTGCAGTTTTTGTGTTTGGTCTTTGTGTTTGTCTCCCAGGTCTTTTCCTGCCGGTTTTTGGATTAGTTCCCTTGTGTTGTCCTTGTGTCCCTTGTCTTCCTCGTGCCCTCCTTCCTTGCAGTTTCCTCCCGCCCTGATTTTTTGGGTGTTTTTTTCTTGGAGCCACCTGGGGGTGTCTTTGAGAGGGGGGGGGTACTGTAAGGATGGCTCATCCTGTTGGTCATGTCTGTCCACCTTGGGATGTTTTCGTCCTGTTGGTGATGTCTGTCCCCCTTGTGATGTTTTCATCCTGTTTGTCATGTCTGTCCCCCTTGTGATGTTTTCCTGTTAGTCAGTTCCTGATCTGTTAGTTTTAGTAGTTAGTTTTTCCTAGTTCAGTCTCCATGTTTTTTTCTTGTGATGTTTTCCTGTTAGTCAGTTCCTGATCTGTTAGTTTTAGTAGTTAGTTTTTCCTAGTTCAGTCTCCATGTTTATTTACTCTCAGTTTGACCTCCAGTTCTGTCATCCTAGTTTACTTCATGTTTCAGGTTTAGTTTCCCAGTCTTGTTTAGTTTAGTTTAGTTTAGTTTAGTTTATTTATTCATTTCATATTTAAAAAACACAAAAAAAACAATTTACAAAATCACATAGTAAAAGTAAACAATACATAAAATGAAAGGTGGCAGAAGAAGAAAATAATCTTATAGTATCTGCCCCTTCTTTAAAACAAAAATTAACTCAAATTATCAAATTATCAAATAATAATAATAATAATAACTATTATTTATAACGCACTTTACATCAAACAGATCTCAAAGTGCTACAATGAAAAATAAAATCAAGATAAAAATCAATCATAAATGCAACAAAGAAAAGGAACAACCAAGAGGATGGAGCCTCACAGATGATTGCATCAAAAATTTAAAATTCACAAAATGCAGATAAAATACTCAAAAAACTGGGTGCAATAAAAAACAAAAGCACAATTAATTATTTAAAAAACTGGATAAAAAGAAAGGTTTTAAGACTTTTTTTAAAACATGTCACGGTCTGTGGGGCCCTCAGATATGAGGGCAGGGCGTTCCACAGCCGAGGGGCAGCGCAGGAGAAAGCCCGGTCTCCCATTGTGCGAGACCGAGACCTGGGAGTGAGAAGAAGATGGGTGTTGGAAGAGCGGAGAGTGCGGGAAGGACAGTGAGGGGTGAGAAGTTCTTTTAAATAGGATGGTGCATTACCGTACAGGCACTGGAAGGTGAGCAGATAAATTTTGTACGTGATCCGGGCAGAAACAGGAAGCCAGTGTAGTGAACGCAGTACAGGAGTGATGTGTTCATACTTACGCACTCTCATCAGGACCCTGGCAGCGCTGTTTTGGACATACTGTAGTTTTTGTATGTTCTTGCCAGGAATCCCGAAGAGAAGTGCATTGCAGTAATCCAGTCTGGAGGAGACAAAGGCATGGACGAGCTTTTCTGCATCAGTGAGGGACAGTGTAGACCGAAGCTTTGCAATATTTCGAAGATGAAAAAAAGAAGTTTTACAGATATGCTTTATATGGCTTTCAAAGGTGAGTTGTGGATCAAAAATAACACCAAGATTGGTGACTGTATTGGAAAGAGAGATGTTCTGGCCAGAAAAAGTGATACTGAGGATTTTTTGTTGTTGAATTTGATGTGATGTACCAATTTGAATTGCTTCTGTTTTTGAACTGTTAAGGTGAAGGAAATTTTGCCGCATCCATGCCTTTATCTCCTCCAGACACGCTGTGAGTGTGGAAAGAGAAGAAAGTGGAGAAAATGGAGAAGCTGAAGAAGATGATGTAGATGGGGTCTCAGACACATTGCTACCCAGTTTAAGATACAGCTGAGTATCATCAGCATAGCAATGGAATGAGACCCCATAGCTGCTGATAATACACCCAAGTGGTACCATGTATAGGTTGAAAAGGAGGGGTCCCAGAATTGATCCCTGGGGCACACCACAAGAAACAGGATGGCTCAATGACTTGGCACGCCCGATGGAGACAGACTCTGTTCTGTCTGTCAGGTATGATCGGAACCACTCCAGGGCAGTGCCAGTAAGTCCTGCAAACTGCTGTAAGCGTTGGAGCAGAATGTAATGATCAACCGTATCAAAGGCTGCCGAAAGATCAAGGAGAATAAGGAGAGAGGAGGAACCACGGTCTGCAGTGACCAACAGGTCATTTGTGACCCGGACAAGAGCTGTTTCAGTGCTATGTGCTGTTCGAAAACCTGATTGAAATTTATCCAGTATATTATTGTCATGTAGATGTTCTTGTAGGTAAACCGAGACTAATTTCTCCAAAACTTTAGCGAGGAAGGGAAGGTTGGAAATGGGTCTGTAATTTGCCAGGTCATGAGGATCGAGGGTAGGTTTTTTAAGAAGAGGTTTAATTATAGAGGACTTCAAGACAGGGGAAATATGACCAGATTGGAGAGATTGATTAACTATAGTGGTGATAAGTGAACTGAGAGAGGCAATGTTAGCCTTGACCAGGACTGTTGGGAAGGGGTCAAGAGCACATGTGCAGGGTTTCATTGCCCTGACAGTGGCTTCAACTTCCTTCACACAGACCTCTGGGAAAAAGCTGAGGGGAGGAGGGTTCTCAAGCTGTACATTTGCAGCCGGAGAAAGGGCAGGGGGTGAAGAGGTGATGGCTGATCTGATTTTTTGGATCTTGTTTTGGAAAAAGGAGATAAATTTATTACAAAGATCATTAGTGGAGTCAGTGAGTGAGGTTGTACGTGGCTGAAGGAGGTGAGTGATGGTTGAAAAAAGTATTTTGGAGTTACCAGGGTTATCAGAAATTATAGATGAGTAAAATAAAGTTCGAGAGTTTTTGAGGGACCTAGCATACATCTTACGATGCTCTGTATAAGCTAGCTTGTGAGCTAGCAGACCAGAAGCCAAGAAGCGTCTCTCAAGCACTCGACCAGCTGTCTTCATTTTCCTCAGCTCTGGGGTAAACCAGGGAGCTGAGCGTGAAAAGGCAACTGTCCTCTCTCTGACAGGAGCATGTTGGTCTAAGATGCTGGAGAGGCTGATGTTGTAGAAGTCCACTGCATTGAGGGAAGCTGGAATGGAGACAGGAACGAGGACCTTAAGATCAGCTGCTAGAAGTTCAGGATTGATGTTTTTCAGATTTCTAAAAGAAATTTGTCGCTTTGGTTTGATGGTACTGTTCAGGAAAGGAAGCTCCATGTAGATGACTTTGTGATCGGATACACCCATGTCATATGCAGAGAGATGATGCACAGTTAGAGAGTTTGTAATGACTAAGTCCAGGGTGTGGCCACGAGAATGTGTTGGAAGCTTGACATGTTGTTCCAAGTCCATACAGTCCAAAAGTTGAAGGAATTCAGCAGCTAGATGATTAGTAGGTGTATCAACATGAATGTTGAGATCCCCGAGTATGAGTAAGTTAGTGGTTGTGGAACAGAACATTGACAGAGTCTCTGACATTTCAGCAAAAAAGGAAGGATGAGATTTAGGGGGCCTATAAATGAGGAGCACTTTCATTGAGTTTGGTGTTTTGGAGGAGAAAGCCAAACACTCAAAGGAGGACAACTCAGACAGAGTCACAGGTAAAAGGTCCAGATGGTCTTTAAAAATGACGGCTAGACCACCGCCACGGCCTAAACTCCGTGCTCTCTGGAGATATTTATATCCAGCAGGACATGCCTCATTGAGAGCAGAAAAACTGTTCGGCTGATGCCAAGTCTCTGTAAGGCACATAATATCCAAATCCTTATCCAGAATGTGCTCCTGGATGAGGCTTGCTTTATTAGTCAATGACTGCACATTGAAAAGTTCTATTTTAAGGTAAGGTGAAGTCATGTGTTTTTTAATAGGCTTGAGAAGGTTAAAATCCACTCCACGTTTTCCATCCTGCGCTCGAGAAGACACAGGAACTGCTGTAGTCACGTCATGACTACAAATCCCATGAGCCACAGTGCTCTGATGACGTAAGCGCCATGCGCCAGAACGCCCAGCTGACCAAATGACCGGTATGGTGGACCCAGTCCGATTAAAATCAAATCAGACAACAATCATTTTTGAATAATATACCATGACAAATAACTTATCTCAATTATATGGTACACTTTAGATAAATTAATATATGTATCTTTTCAAAAATCTAGTCTTAATCATTTTCTTGAACATAGGCATTGTCTTTACTATTTTAACATTATTTTCCAAACCGTTCCACAGACTTATACCGTGAATTAGAGTAGACCGACCCTTCAAACTAGTCCTGTACTGTGGTTTTACAAAAATGTTCATTCCCTTAAGATTATAGGTCCATCCATCATTCCATCCATTTTCGTCTGCTTATCCGGGGTCGGGTCGCGGGGGTAGCAGCCTAAGTAGGGAGGCCCAGACTTCCCTCTCCCCTGCCACATGGAGCAGCTCCTCTGGGGGAATCCCAAGGCGTTCCCAGGCCAGCCGAGAAACATAGTCCCTCCAGCGTGTCCTGGGTCTTCCTCTGGGCCTCCTCCCGGTGGGACATGCCCGGAACACCTCCCCAGGGAGGCGTCCAGGAGGCATCCTAACCAGATGCCCGAGCCACCTCAACTGGCTCCTCTCGATGTGGAGAAGCAGCGGCTCTACTCCGAGTCCCTCCCGGATGACCGAGCTTCTCACCCTATCTCTAATGGTGTAGTCACACCAAACATTTTTTCAACCTCCAAAAAGCTCCTCACGCACGCAAGTGGACGCACTTGTGAATGCAGCGTGTTCAGAGCTGAACGCCAGAACGCGAAACAGCTGCTGGGTGTGTGGGAGGAGCTTACCGGTATACAGAGCCCTGCGCACTCCGCCAGGCGAGGAGCTTTTTATTTCCGTCTCTGTTGAGCAGAGTTGACTGGTCGTGAAGGACTTGTCGCGAACACACAGCTACAATGAGTTTCTCTTCCATAGTACACGACCTCGCGGGTGGCGAGTCCCACAAACAATACGTCACATAGTGCGCGCGCACCCTCGTTTCCGCGTCACATAGGGACTCTCCCCCTGTCTTCTCCTCCCCTCCTCTCTTCTCCCCCCGACTCTTCCTGATTCGTTGACACACCAACCAATCAGGTAGAGTTGAGCGGCGTTTGAACGGCAAAATCTTCAACATGCTGAATGCGCGGATTGGAGGCTGAAGCCGGTTCACGTGCAGGGAAAACGCTTTCCAGCACGCTCAACACGCACGTCACGTGACGCCCGACGCCAAGAAGCTGCTGGAAGCGCGTCCCCCATTGACTTTACATGTAAACTGGACGCTCCTGCTGCTGAAAAGCTGCTCGGTGTAACCACACCATTAGGGAGAGTCCAGACACCCTGTGGAGAAAACTCATTTCAGCCGCTTGTATCCGAGATCTCGTTCTTTCGGTCACAACCCAAAGCTCATGACCATAGATGAGGGTGGGAACGTAGATCGATCGGTAAATTGAGAGCTTTGCCTTTCGACTCAGCTCTCTCTTCACCACGACAGACCGGTACAGCGCCCGCTTCACTGCGGATGCTGCACCTATCCGCCTATCGATCTCACGCTCCAGTTTTCCCTCATTCGTGAACAAGACCCCGAGATACTTAAACTCCTCCACTTGGGGCAGGACCTCATCCCCGACCCGGAGAGGGCATGCTACCCTTTTCCGGCTCAAGACCATGGCCTCGGATTTGGAGGAACTGATCCTCATCCCGGCCGCATCACACTCGGCTGCAAACCGCTCCAGCGAAAGCTGTAGATCACGATCTGATGAAGCCAATAGGACCACATCATCTGCAAAAAACAGAGAAGCGATTCTAAGGCCACCAAAACGGATCCTCTCAACACCTTGGCTGCGCCTAGAAATTCTGTCCATAAAAGTTATGAACAGAATCGGTGACAAAGGGCAACCTTGGCGGAGTCCAACTCTCACTGGAAACGAGCCTGACTTACTGCCGGCAATGCGGACCAAGCTCTGACACCGGTCGTACAGGGACCTAACAGCCCATATCAATGGGCCTGGTACCCCATACTCCCGGAGTACCCCCCACAGAACCCCCCGAGGGACGCGGTCGAATGCCTTTTCCAAGTCCACAAAGCACATGTAAACTGGTTGGGCAAACTCCCACGCGCCCTCCAGGACCCTGTTGAGGGTGTAGAGCTGGTCCAGTGTTCCACGACCAGCACGAAAACCACACTGCTCCTCCTGAATCCGAGGTTCGACTATCCGACGGACCCTCCTCTCCAGAACCCCTGAATAGACCTTACCAGGGAGGCTTAAGAGTGTGATCCCCCTATAGTTGGAACACACCCTACGGTCCCCCTTTTTGAATAGGGGAACCACCACCCCAGTCTGCCAATCCAAGGGAACTGCCCCCGATGTCCACGCGATATTGCAGAGTCGCGTAAGCCAACACAACCCCACAACATCCAGAGCCCTAAGGAACTCAGGGCGAATCTCATCCACCCCCGGAGCCCTGTCACCGCGGAGCTTTTTAACCACCATGGTGAATGTTCATTCCCTTAAGATTATAGGTACTTTTCCTTTTTTTTTATGAGTTTAAATGTTTGGAGGTAGCGTGCAGTTATGAGCTTTAAACAGTATTAAAAGAATATGGTAGTCAACCAAATCATAGAACTTCAATAATTCCAACTGACTAAACAAAATACTAGAAGGATGACAATAATGCTTTCTTGTAATAATTCGTATTGCTCTTTTCTGTAAAATAAAAACCGGCCTAGTTATAGTTTTATACGCTGTTCCCCACACATTTATACAATAAATTAAATGAGGCACTATAATTGTATTATATAGCAAGTACAAGGCTTTATCATTCAAGAAATCCCTAACTTTATACAGCACTGCAATGGACTTAGACATCTTAGTTCTTACAAAATTTACGTGCTGTTTCCATGACAGTTTATCGTCAATAATAACACCCAAAAACTTTATCTCCCTTACCCTGTTTATCTCAACACCATCAATTGTCTGTTCTCCTTGTGATGTTTTTCTGTTAGTCAGTTCCTGGTCTGTTAGTTTTATTAGTTAGTTTTCCTAGTTTAGTCTGCGTTTTTATTTACCCTTAGTTTAACCATGTTTGTTAAAGGAGACCACATATAGGTCTTTAAAATTTTTATGTTATGTCTGTGTGCTATCTTGACAATATTAATTCATTTTAATACACAAAATAATTCTTAGATAATCAATTATACCCTTTTTAATTCTGCCATTTTTAACTTTCGTTTTGAACGACCGGTTTCTGATACAAGTTCTGAAGTCCACGCCCTTCAACGATCTGTTTACGCCCTCTGTAACAGCCAGTATCTGTAATGTGTTGTTGTTTTAAAATTAGCTCTTTTTTTATTACTCATTTGACTTACTGTTAGTGCTAGCTTAAGATAACTTACCGAAACCCGTCTGAGCGCGCCGCAATTTGCTGCTCCTTTTAGCATTAGACCACCCGAATCCGATGCTAATGTTAGCTTGTTCCTCTTCCGGTGTTCGCCAGCTCCGCTCGTTGCACGCGGCGATTTTGGGAGTTATCGCTGTTCCAGTCAAGACAACACAAAGTTCACCAAGTGTCTCCCGTAAATTAATCCGTAAGGAGAAGGTCCTCGCTGCTGCGAGGCTGCTGCGAGGCTGCAGCGAGGCTGTACAGTTGAAGCTCCGCTCCATCCGCCAGAAGAGGGTCCCGTTGCCGCCGGTCCCTACGCCGGGGGTCTGCTCGTTTAATTTTTACCGGCTGCGCGTTGGGAGCGATCGCAAATACACTAAAAATTGAACTAAAACATAAAAATAACAATTATACTTTATTTATAAAGCCATTAAAAAAACCACAGCTGCAACAAAGTGCTGTACACATGAAATTAAGAACATATAAACAAAAGATGAGATGAAATCATGAAAAACAACAGTCATGTGTTTAATACAGAAGTGGGTTGAGCCTAACCAGGGGTTGCTAGGTGAGGGGCTGGACTCAGGTTGGGGTGGGTTGTGGCTGCGGTTGGCTGCGGTTTGTGACGTCACAAACCGCAGGAAGTGCAAAACGAACTGTATTTTATCAAAGATAAATAAATCTACTTAGAGTAAATAAACCACTGGGTGCATTTTTTTGGCCTTAGGACTGTTTTTTTTATGAAGTAAATACCCAAAGTTGAGTAAAAAAAAACATTAAAAAGGGAATTTTGAATATGTGGTCCCCTTTAACCCTTAGGTTAACCTCCAGTTCTGTCTTCCTAGTTTACTCCAAGATTCAGTTTAGTTTCCCGGTCCTGCTCTGTGTCTCCGTTAATTGTCCCCAGGTGTTGGTGATTTTGTCTCGTCTTGGGTGTGAGTACATAAGCCCTGTCTGTGTCTCATTCATTGTCGCTGCATCGTCTGGTATGTCCCTTATGTTTCTCGCTACAGCTCTTGTAAGTATTTTTGCTGCCATGACAGCTTTGTCTCTTTATTGTTATTAAAAGTATTAATTTTTATACCTTCTTGCCTTCTGCGTTTCCGTCTGCGCCACTGGGTTTAACACGCTCTCTGAGTGAAACTGTGACAGATCAAGAAAGGTCATCAGAGACTCTACTTCCTCAGACGGCTGAGACGAGCTGGTCTGAGAAGCTCAGTCCTCACCTCCTTCTACAGGTGTGCAGTGGAGAGCATCCTGTGCTCCAGCATCAATGTGTGGCATGGAGGCTGCACAGCTGCAGAAAGAAAAGCTCTGCAGAGAGTGGTGAAGGCTGCACAGAAGTCTGTTGGAGTCAGTCTCCCCACCATCACAGACATTTACACCTCCAGATGCAGGAAGAGAGCCACCTGCATCATGAAGGACCCCACTCACCCAGCACACACACTTTTTGCCCCACTCCCCTCAGGAAGGAGGTTGAGGAGCATTAAGTGTAGAACCACTAGACTGAGGAACAGCTTCTACCCTGAGGCTGTTAGACTCATGAATATCTAACCAGAATAATCACTGTGAAATATCACATCATGTTGCTGCTGATCTGTTTCATGTTGCTGCTGATCTGTTTCATGTTGCTGCTAACAAAAACCAGAGAAAACTTTGAACAAGATAGATAAATTTTCCTGTATTTTGGTATATTTTAACAAATTGTTAAAAATCTACGTTCACCTTCTTTTGTAAGAGGCAGCTCATGTGATATGGAGAAGCTCGTAAATGGCTGTTGTGTTTAAAATTAATGTTTATGTAAATATTTTCAGTTTACATATCTAATATAATTTTTATTTATTCAAAGCAGGTATATTTGTTCATGACCTTATTATTAGTAAGCCTGAGAGTTACTGGATCCATGGAAACAATTACCGGAACTGTTCCGGCAGGATCCAGCTCAAATTAAGCCTGGTGAACAAGCCTGGTTAACCCTAACTATAAGATTTGTTTTTAAAAAATTACTTTTAAGTCTAGTATTAAAATTGGGTGGGAAATTAAAACCCGAAACTGGTTTCACAAACACTAAAAGCATACACATTTATCATTTAAGAGTTAAATTTTACCCTGCATTTCTATTCATCCATTATCTGAATAGATAGCTGTCAAACTCCACCACCATCCACACCAAGTCTGAGGAGAGTTCTTCAGAAATGATACGTAAAGCAAGAGCTCCCTCTTATGGATTTTTGCGTTGGAACACAGCTCATGAACAATTTAATATGAATATTTACCAGTAGTTTCTTTTAAACTAAACTATCATTACAGTTTTACGTTATGCCCCCAGTTAAGTGTTTAAAATCAATATTTAATGCATTTAAAGTTGTACTTTATTTTCTGTAGTTGTTGCCAATACAAAAGTGTTTAAATAGCAGACGGTGCTTTCTGAAACAACATTACTTGTGTTATAATTGTGCTTTACAACATAATAAAATGTTAACTTTTTGGAGGAAAAGCTTTGAAAATGAGAAGTTATTTTTAACTTACAAGTGTGTTACTTTTTTACAAGTTTGTTGTTTTGGTTTAGTTTATTCAGGTTTGGACAGACTTTTCCGATTTTGTCAGAAACCAGATCAAGTTTTTTTTTTTTTTAATTTTAAATACTTGATTTTTAGTCATTCTGATTGGTTAAATTAAATACTGGTTACAAAATTGGCTCAGCAGCAGATTCAATCAGTGAAAACATTCACATGTGTTAAGCAGAAAGTTTACAACCACATCAGTTCTCTGATCACATCAGTTTTACATCCATGCGCCTTTAAAAGGCTTGTCTGCTTCCTTGTGACCTAATTTTGTACCGATGAACCACATCTTAATGAACGGTGTCATTTGATGTTGCCATGGAGACCCCTCCTCTTCCTCCTCGTCAGTGAGCAGCAGATGGCAGCATCAACGAGGGTTCACCCTGGAAAGCTCCATGCTCCAACCTACTCACCCTGCTCTGACAGATACAATGACGCAGCAATCTCTGCTTTTGGCTTGGAAACTCTCTGTATATTTAGCACCTTGTTTAAATTTAGAGCTCACCACATGGTGAGCCATCAGTTTCAATATGAATCTGCTGAGTCACTCAGTTGGGGCCAAGCACATATAATGTGTACCCATAAGAGAAGAAAACAGGAGTCAGCTTTCTTAAAATGGGAACGTAAAATTATAAGACCAAGTTTTAAATCTATTGCTGTTTTATTGTCATCAATGCTCAGTTGGATTTGTGAGGAAACCACAGGTTGTCTTTAACCGCCAGTGAACACAGTGAAATGTTTTGTGAAAGTTAATAAATTCCATCTTATTCCAGAGTAAGATGTGAACATAATAAAATGTTTATGATTTTGTGGTACTGCCTACATAAACAAGAACATTGTAGCTCCCAACACCTTTCTGACTAAACTCACTTTATTTTCACCAAGGAGTGGAAAATATGGAGCTCAGCAAGTGCCAAATTGAGATTTAAAAAAAAAAAGAATTAAAAGAAATTGGCTTTTTCAGTTTATTCAACTGTGAACACAAGACTGCTACAAACTTCATTCTGTTAGAGAAAATACACCTCCCTTATCAAGTTGGGATAAGGCCAACATCATCATCATCGTCTGCAAAAAGCAGCTACACAGTCTGAAGCGTCCAAAACTCTTCACACCTTGGCTATCCACAAAGGTTACGAACAAAATCTGTAACAAAGGGCAACACTGGCAAACTGCAACACTAATAAGAAACAAGTATTATCGCTAATAATCAGCGTGTCAAACCAGGCTTGGATGATCCGCCAACCTTAATATTACAACAATGTTTAAAGGAGCTGTAACTTTTCTAACAATATATTTTTAACATATTTCTTCACTCTGTCACTACCTCCTGACATACTGATTTTAGACAAGTAATCTCTGAAAAAAACTATTGTCCCCTTGCTTCTCTAAAAGCATTTCTAAAAAGCCACAGTGACACGCCGTTAACCAGCCAATAAAAACAGAGTTTGTAACCAGCCAATAAAAACAGAGCTTGAATTTGAATCAGCCAATAAAAACAGAGCTTGAATTTGAATCAGCCAATAAAAACAGAGCTTGAATTTGAATTTCAGCAGAGCAAGGGGTAACAGAGCCATATATGGCTCTGAGGGGGAGGAACCAGAAACGTGTCTCTGTTCAAAATTTTCCTAAGTTCCAGTGTGTTCCAGAAATTACATACTGAACCTTTAACTCAAGTTGAGCAATTTTATTCTTCTGAAAAAATTCTGTACACTTTACAATAAATTATGTCATGTGAATGGAATTGACCGAGTTTACCATTTTATATTTTTGCTTTATGTTCTGGTGGCATATCAAGAAATGGGTGTAACCTTAATTTTTAAGCAATCAGTCCGTCAAAGGATGAACAGTTTTTTAGTATATCTCTAACAAAATAAAATCAGGTCCTCTGGATGGATTCCTCTTGATGAAAAGTTTCATCTTTTAGCCAAAAGACTTCATTAGAACTGACAAAGTATTTTAGAGAAAATACTTTGTCAATGTCTAAAAGACTAAACGACTTGGCAAAGTCTTTTGGATAAAAGATGACACGTTTCAACAAGAAGAATCCATCCAGAGGACCTGATTTTACTTCTCTACTTTAATAATTGAGCATGTATCAGGATAGATTTTAATATAAGTCCCCAATTGAATTGTTTTGTTTTTGTTGTAATTGTTGTTTTGTTTTGCAGAGCTGTTGCCTCTCAGTGAGAAGGTCACTGGACTGATTCCTGGCCTGGGACTATTCTGGACATTCTGGAGGAATTTGCATGTTTTCTCCGTGCATGTGTGGGTTTTCTCCAGGTACTCCAGTTTCCTTCCACAGACCAAAAACATGTTAGGCTGACATAGGTCAATGAGAGAGTGAATGGTTGTTTGTCTCGTTTGTCTGTATGTGTCCCTGTGATGGACTGGAGACCTGATTTTTCACTAGTGACCCCCACATCTAGAAAGGGAAGAAGCGGGTAAAGAGGATGGATGGATGATGGATGGATGTTTTTTTTGTCTCTAAGCATGTACTTACTGAAGGTAAGTAATACTAATAAATGTATTAGCAGGGCACCTTTAATCGGACACATTAATGGATATTACGTGATGATTTCAGCCTCTTGGAAGTGTCTATCTGTGGAAAAGTTGTGAAGAAATAAGTTCTTACCTGTTGTAGGTAGCTTTCTTAATGACCTCTTATAAGTATTAGATAACTATTTTAACTAACTAGATAACTATTTTAACTAACTAGATAACTATTTTAACTAACTAGATAACTATTTTGCAGATTATTTGCAAATAGCAGCAGTTGCGTGAGGCCCTTTCATTGTAGCCTGGGGTCAGTACCGTCAGGTATTTCATAATGTTTCTACTGAAACAACCAACTTGTGTAATGGAAAAACTGATAACATTGTTACGGTTTTAACAATAAACATCAAAGTTAATGCTCTATAATCCAGATATAACTCCAACAATGCTCAGTGAGGTCATCTGGTAGGACTGGAAAGCGCCTTTAGTCTGCCGCTACCGGTGTATGAATGTGTGTAGCACTTTGAGATTTTCACTAATGAAAAGTGTGTTATAAATTAAATTCATTATTATTATTATTATTATCTGGATGGTTTCTTTTTTGTTGAGATGTTTCATCCTTCATCCATAGGACTTCATCAATCCAAGGAGCCACAAACGAACTGAGTCCCACAAGCAGCACACTCCCATAGTGGGAAAAAACAGTTTGCTGGTGATAAGATGGTTTCTGGGGCCCGCCCTCTCCATTATCAGAGTCAGAGAGTCAGAGTCAGAGAGTCTTTATTGTCATTTGCACCGCATGTGGTGCATGTGATGAAAACGAGATTATGTACACGGGGTCCCAGTTACATCCAACAACAAATGCAAGAGAAAAACAGTATTACAATTATTATTATTATTACAGTATTACAGTATTATCAACTCCTCTGAGGCAGCCATGCCAAAGTGGTTCAAAACATTAAAGTTCATAAGTTTTCAGAGTCAGAGTCAGAGTCAGAGAGTCTTTATTGTCATTTGCACCGCATGTGGTACATGAGATGAAAACGAGATTATGTACACGAGGTCCCAGTTACATCCAACAACAAATGAAAGAGAAAAACAGTAATAACATCGAGAACTAACTAAGAAAAACATCAACTAGTAATACACTAAGCCTAATATAGTGGGAATAAACAGCAGCACGAACATGAGTTTGTATGAGCAGATGGTCACAGATGAACACAGATGAACACAGCAACAAGAAAACAGATCAGCATCAGCATGATGTGATATTTTGCAGTGTTTATTTTAATTTTATTTTTATTTATTCATGAGTCTAACAGCCTCAGGGTAGAAGCTGTTCCTCAGTCTAGTGGTTCTACACTTGATGCTCCTCAACCTCCGTCCTGAGGGGAGTGGGGCAAAGAGTGAGTGTGCTGGATGAGTGAGGTCTTTCATGATGCAGGTGGCTCTTTTCCTGCATCTGGAGGTGTAAATGTCTGTGATTGTGGGGAGACTGACTCCAACAGACTTCTGTGCAGCCTTCACCACTCTCTGCAGAGCTTTCCTCTCTTCAACTGTGCAGCCTCCATGCCACACGTTGATGCTGGAGCACAGGATGCTCTCCACTGCACACCTGTAGAAGGAGGTGAGAACTGGGCTGCTCAGACCAGCTCGTCTCAGCCGTCTGAGGAAGTAGAGTCTCTGATGACCTTTCTTGATCAGGCTGGTGGTGTTGTTGCTCCAGCTGAGGTTATCATTCATGTGTACACCCAAGTATTTGTAGCTGGAGACCACTTCCACTGCAGACCCACCTATTATCAGTGGGGCATGGGTGTGTTTGTTCCTTCTGAAGTCCACAATCATCTCCTTTGTCTTCTTCACATTCATGTGAAGATTATTCTCTTTGCACCAGCTCTCCAGGTGTTCCACCTCCTGTCTGTAGCTGGACTCATCATTGTTTGTGATGCATCCCACCACCGCTGTATCATCTGCAAACTTAACAATATGACAGCCTGGAAGTGTGGCTGTACAATCATATGTGAGCAGAGTGAACAGAAGGGGGCTCAGCACACATCCCTGAGGAGAGCCAGTGCTGAGGGTTATGGTGGAGGAGGAGAAGTTGTGGATCTTCACGGACTGTGGTCTGTCTGTTAAGAAGTCTAGTATCCAGTTACAAATAGAGGGGCTTAGTCCAAGTGTAGATAGTTTGTCTATCAGAGTTTGGGGGATCATGGTGTTGAAGGCAGATGTGAAGTCCACAAAGAGCAGACGCACGTATGAGTCTTTCTGATCCAGGTGGGTGAGAGCAGTGTGGACCACGGAAGAAATGGCGTCCTCTGTTGATCGGTTCTCACGGTATGCGTATTGATGAGGGTCCTCATTGATGTTGACGGTTGCCTTGATGTGGGACATGACCAGTTTCTCAAAACATTTAGCGACTATCGGGGTGAGGGCCACCGGTCTATAGTCATTCAGACCAGTCACTGTGGAGCTCTTTGGGACTGGGATGATGGTCGCGGTCTTCAGGCAGGTGGGAACTGACTCCAGTGCAAGTGAGGTGGTGAAGATGTCAGCCAGCACCTCACAGAGCTGGTCCGCACATTCCTTCAGAACTTTCCCTGGGATGTTGTCTGGTCCGGTTGCTTTATGAGGATTAATCTTTCTGAGACTGCCTCTCACTTCTGCTGCGGACACCCTGAGATGCTCTTCATCTGGTGATGAGGTGAGTCTGGTGCTAGCAGGTCTGTTTGGATCATCAAAACGTGCATAAAACTTATTGAGGGCATCAGGCAGAGATGGGTCCCTGGGGCATTGTTTGTTTTTGCCTTTGTAATCTGTTATGCATTTAATACCCTTCCACATGCTCCGTGGGTCTTGTGAGGTGAACTGTCCCTCGATCCTCTGTGCATACGTGGCCTTGGCCTTCTTAATGCCATCCTTCAGTTCATTCCTGCTCTTTCTCAGTTCCACTTTATCTCCTGACTTGAATGCAGTGTCTCTGGCTGCTAGCAAGGCGTGAACTTCTTTATTTAACCAGGGTTTCCGGTTCGGGTAGGATTTCACATATTTTTTTATGGATACATTTTCAGAGCATGTACTGATGTAACCCAGGACTGAGGAAGCGTACAGTTCCATGTCCACTGAACTTCCATCAGTGGCTGCTTCTCTGAAAACAGACCAGTTTGTCCTCTCAAAACAGTCTCTCAACAAGGGGGAACTATCTTTCATAATAAAGTTTAAATACTTTGCTATAAAATTTCAAAGATTGGCGTTGTTTAATTTTAAAGTGCAAAAATATTTTTAATGCGAGTTTGCTCAGACTTGTCAATTCATATTGCAAAAATTGGTTTTACTGCTGTAAAAAAAAAACTCAAATGTTAAAAACTTTCATAGCATAAAAAAATGCTATTATTTACAACTTTCCACCATCAATTTCACATAAGTTATTTCAGCAAAATATACTGTACAATTCCTGCTAGAACTGACACCAAGTTGTAATAAAAATATTACACCTGGCTGCTGCTGCTATCTATTCTTGCAAATAACCACAAAACTTTATGTTAATGATCATGAATCATGAAACAAACCTTGATGTAAAGGTATAAAGTGTGAAAAGAATCCTAAAGAAATGTTATCTAAGTTTTCAGACTGGACTTGTTTTGATGGCAGCAATCCATTTTGGTTTTGGAGACATTCAGACTACCTGTTAGCTCATCAGTCCTGTCAGGATCAAAGTCAGTTTTCAAACTGAAATCATTCCAATTGGTACAGTAAGAGATTAAATAAATAACTTTCCCAACAAACCCCACTTTAAAATGGCTGGGATATCCCTTTAAAGCTGTGAAAACAACTGCCTTTAGGATCAAACCAATTCAAGAAGACACACGTTTGAAGAAATTAGAGTTAATGTGAAGTTTCATGGGTAATAGTTGGTGAAGCATCTGTAGCTCCCAAACAACTCGCCAAGGGCAGAAATGAAGGTAGGGATGTTGACGAGTTCCATGTTCTGATCCAAACCCAGCAGGAAGCATGTGGTAGAAATACCGGATTGTCCTAAAATAAACGCAAACACAGATTCCAGTACTGTACAGTTCACAACGGGTTTAAGGGCACAACCATTACAAAATCTTAGACGCTGTGCAACATGAACTTGTGTCGAGAGGGAGAATAAAACAGAAAGAGAACATTTTCTAAACATATTGACTTTTGATCTCTGAAAGTCCCACTGAAGCAGCCGAAAACTGCACACAAGTTCATCGTTATGGTTGAATAAACTGAGGTCTGCCTGGTTGTGGCCGCGGCCTGGTGTTTGGCTGGGGTCTGGGCTGTGGGGGGCTGAGGATGGGGGGATGTATTGGGGGCTCTCGCTCGGGTGGCTCTGTGCTGTTGGCCTGGTGGTGTCTGGGCCTGTTGGGTGTGCACCCTCCCTTGTGTAGGGTACTCTCTTTGTGGGTGTTTCAGTGGGTGGACTGGTCGGTTCCTTTGTGGGGGTGGGGGTGCACTCTTGGTTGCCGTGGTGCACTATCTGTGGCTGTTCGGGCACTCCTGGCTGATTTTTGTTGTTGGGGTTTGGTGGCTTCTTTGGTTGGAGGATTGGGTGTTGGACTGGGGATTGGGTTGAGGGGTCTGGACAGCTTCGGGGGTGTTGGGTCGCTGGCCCCGGTTCTGGTCGGTCCTCGGGGCTATGTGCCGGTCCGTGGCCTTGGTCCCTGGTGGTGAGGCTGCCACCTGCTCCTAGGTGGATGGATTGGAGCCTCCGTCCACTGGTAGATCTCAGAGAATGGGGGGTGCCTATCGGGGTCAGTGGGGGAGCTGGCCCCCTGGGAGGACATTGCCACCTCAGTTCTTCCTCCCCGTCCCGACATCTTCCTCCGCCCACTCCATCACACCACCACTCAGACAAGGCCTTGGGGTTCAGTTGCACTACTGCTGTAGGGAGACTCCTCCATCTCCATGGTTCATGGAGACCTGTGCCCCAATTTTATTATACAACCTAGACACATATAACATTCTCAAGACACATGCATAAATAGGGTCTGGAGTGGGCACACAATGGCATATAGGTGGTGGGATGTGTAATCACTCTCACCTCCGGGACCAGTGCCCACTCTCATATGTAGCAAGCAAACATTTAGGGTTCTGGGCAAGGGTTGGGGGGTTAACGGGCACTGCCTGCTCTCTGGGGAGGGGGTGGGTCTGTGCCAGGTGGGTCTGTGCCGGTCACCACCTCCCATTTTAAACGCGCTATATAACAACATGCATCAACACCTTATTAGAGTGGGAGGAGGGAGGAGTGGGGTCTTCCTGATAATTACAGTAATA
>JBBPBX010013526.1:0-11152 GCA_038048925.1 Garcialebias charrua
AGTCAAAGTCAAAGTCAACTTTATTGTCAGATCTGCAATATGTACTGTACAGGACATACACAGGACCGAAATTGCGTTTCTCTCAGTCCCTCGGTGCAACAGTAAACATCTAAACATTGAAACACTGAAACATATAATAATAGACATAAGCATAAAATAGTAAAACTAACACTGTCCTGAGTTTTTTTTTTTTTTGCATAGCGGTGCAAGAGCATGAAAATCCACACCAACTCTAAAACTAAAACATTAAACATTTAATGAACATAATACTGTCCTGAGTTTTTGCATACTAGCACAAAAAAAGAGTATAAAAAGTATAACTAAAATAAACTAAAGGTTTCTAGCATTGACATTTGCAAAGTGGCAAAGCAGCGTATGAGTTAATGTACACAGTATATGTATGAGGTAGTAGTTGATGTTGTTATAGAGGCAAAAAGTGGCATATGCAGTAAGGCACATTGGGCATCCCTAAATAAGACCGTTCAGAGCACACTGTATATGTACCAGCAGTGGTGTAGATATTAGAGTAGTGTAAATGTAAACAGTAGTAATTACATGTAAGCAGTAGTAATAAAAGTAAACAGTATTAATAAATGTAAACAGAGAATGTAAACAGTATTATGATTATAGGCAGTGATGTAATACAGACATTAGTGCAAGTATGAGAAGTAGTGCAAACTGTATGAGCACATGACCGAGAGTTTAGTGAAAAACTTTGTGTTGAGTGATAATGTGTGAGAAAGTTTTAGTGTTAAGGCAGTTCAAATGGGAGGGGGGGCAGAGCAGGCAGAGTGTTTAGCATTCTGACTGCCTGATGAACAGAGCTGTCTCTCAGTCTGCTGGTTCGAGCCTGGAGACTCCTCAGTCTCCTCCCTGATGGCAGCAGTCTGAAGCAGCTGTGTAGTGGGTGTGTGGGATCACCTGCCATGCGGTGGGCTTTCCGAGTGAGGCGTTTGCTGTGTAAGTCCTGCAGTGAGGGCAAGGAGGTGCCCACGATCTTCTCAGCTGCTTTCACGATGCGCTGGAGGCTCTTGCGGCAGGATGCAGTACATGCACCAAACCACACAGTGATGCAGCTGGTCAGGACACTTTCTATGGCACCTCTGTAGAAGGTGCTCATGATGGGGGTTGAAGCTCCAGCCCTTTTCAGCTTGCGGAGAAAGTAGAGACGCTGGTGAGCCTTCTTTGCCAGTGCTGCAGTGTTCCTGCTCCAGGACAGGTCCTTTGAGACGTGCACTCCCAGGAACTTGGTGCTGTCCACTCTCTCCACTGCGGTGCTGTTGATGGTCAGAGGGGCATGTTGGGCATCCCTCTTCCTGAAGTCCACAACAATCTCCTTTGTCTTCTCCACGTTGAGAGTGAGATTGTTGTGTCCGCACCACAAGGCCAGGCGGCTCACCTCGTTCCTGTAGTCCGTCTCATCGTTGTTGCTGATGAGACCCACCACTGTTGTGTCGTCCGCAAACTTGATGAAGTGGTTGGAGCTGTATGATGGTGTGCAGTCGTGTGTTAGCAGGGTGAATAGAAGGGGGCTCAGCACACATCCTTGTGGGGCCCCTGTGTTCAATGTGATGGTGCTAGATGTGTTACTCCCGACCCGCACTGTCTGTGGTCTCCCGGTCAGGAAGTCTAGCAGCCAGTTACACATTGAGGTGTTCAGCCCCAGACTGTCCAGTTTAAGGATGAGCTGTTGGGGGATGATGGTGTTAAATGCCGAGCTGAAGTCGATGAACAACATTCTAACATAGGAGTCCTTCGTGTCCAGATGTGTGAGAGCTGTGTGAAGGGCAGAGGAGATGGCATCGTCGGTTGAGCGATTAGGTCGGTATGCAAATTGGAAGGGATCCAGGGAGTCAGGGAGGACAGATGTGATGCTTTTCATGACTAGCCGTTCAAAGCACTTCATCAGGATGGGGGTGAGTGCTACTGGGCGATAGTCATTGAGGCATGCGGGCGTTGCCTTCTTTGGGACAGGGATGATGGTGGTGGCTTTGAAACAGGTGGGGACGATGGCCTGGCTCAGTGAGATGTTAAAGATGTCCGTGAAGACCGCTGCGAGTTCCCTTGCACAGTCCTTCAGCACACGACCAGGTATGTTGTCAGGACCAGAGGCCTTCCGGGCGTTAATCTTGATGAATGATCGCCTTACGCTGTCTGAGGACAGCGTCAGCACCTGGCCATCAGGAGAGGGGGGGAGTTTATGTGCTGGTGTGCTGTTACTTGCCTCGAACCGAGCAAAGAACTCATTCAGTTCATTCAGCGCAGAGGCTGAGCTGTCACAGGTCTGGGGGGGTGGTTTGTAGTTTGTGATGGTCTGTATTCCCTGCCACAGACTGCGTGTATCCCTGCTGTCCTTGAAACGGTGAGCTATTTTCCCAGAATACTGCTTCTTTGCCTTTCTGATGCCCCGGTCCAGGTTGTTTCTGGCTGCCCTCAGGCCCACCTGATCTCCCGCTTTGAAGGCAGCATTCCTGGCTTTCATGAGTCTGTGAACCTCAGCTGTCAGCCATGGCTTCTGGTTAGCCCGAACAGTGATGGTTTTAAGGTTGGTTACATCATCAATGCACTTGGTGATGTATGAACATACAGTGTCTGAGTACTCCTGGAGACATGTGTTGTTGTTTGTGGTAGCAGCTTCTTTGAACATACTCCAATCTGTGGTGTCAAAACAGTCCTGGAGTGCCTCTGAAGACCCCTCTGGCCACACTCGTATCTGCTTGCGGACTGGTTTTGTGACTTTCACCAGTGGCCTGTATGCTGGCTTTAGCATAACACAGATATGGTCAGAAGCACCAATGTGGGGGAGGGGGATGGCTCTGTAGGAATTTTTCATGGTGGTGTAAACCTGGTCCAGGGTGTTGTTTCCTCTTGTTGCAAAGTTTATGTTTCTGTATGTTTTTGGAAGAACACTCTTTAAATCTGCATGGTTGAAATCACCAGCCGTGATGAGAAAAGCATCAGGATGGGCTGTTTGTTGCTCACTGATGTGCAGATATAGTTCATTTAGTGCCTCACCTCTATCTTTGCTGTTGGAGCTTGGGGGGATATATACAGCAACAATCAAAACAGCTGTAAACTCCCTCGGTAAAAAGAACGGTCTGCATTTAATAGTCATGAACTCCACTAAATGTGAGCAGTGTTTGTAGACCACAGCAGCATCACGACACCATGCGTTGTTGATGTAAACACAGAGCCCCCCTCCCCTTGTCTTACCTCCCTCGAGGGTTCGGTCCGCTCTGTAGCATGTTAGCTGCTCCAGCTGAACAGCATGGTCCGGAACGTTGTTGTTGAGCCACGTTTCCGTGAATACAAACACACAGCAGTCTCTCACAGTCTTTTGTGTCGTTCGTAGCAGGCGTATATAATCCAATTTGTTGTCCAAGGAGCGCACGTTAGCCAGAACCATGGATGGAATAGCCGGCCTGTGTGGGCTAGCTGCTAGCCTAGCTCTGATACCTCCGCGTTTACCCCGCTTCTGTTTCCTGTCACGCCGCTTGTGGCGTTTCCATGGCGGGCGCGGTGAAGCGTCACGCCGCTTGTGGTACTTCCACGGCGGGCGCGATGAAGGGAAGGTCCGGGCTGGCTTCCAGAGCAGCTCGCAGTCACGAAGCTCATGTAACTCCTCCTCGAGCTCATGTAGCTTCTCCTGGAGTTCGCTGCTTATTCCCAAATGAGCGGTTTTTCCGACATCAAGCAGGAATTCACGGCTATACTTGCGTTCTTGAACACGTAGACAAGACAAAGACGTGCCGGCAAATTGCGGCGTGCAGGACAAAACAGACGAAAGCACCGTGTTGCTGGGAGAGAGAGAAGCCGCAACGTTTGCACGCGCCGCCATATTGGACAGTACAGTACCCAAAGGTTGAGGTAATACATTTTTGCTGATTGTAAATTTGTGGATATCCTAACTGGGCTTTTGTCAAATCAGCGAGGAAATCTGCTAAACACAATAATCAACAGAAAAATGCTAACAGACGGAAAAACATTGTCATTCCTTATGTTGCTGGAGTCTCAGAGAATTTCAGAAGGATTTTCAACAAACACAACATCCCAGTACATTTCAAACCCAGCAGGACTCTCAGACAGAGGCTGGTCCACCCTAAGGACAGAACCCCCACACACAAACAGAGTGGTGTGGTGTATGCAGTCCAGTGCAGCGAGGTCTGCTCAGACCGTTACATTGGAGAAACGAAGCAGCCTCTTCACAGACGAATGTCCCAACACAGGAGAGCCACCACCTCTGGACAAAACTCAGCTGTTCACCTTCACCTCACGGACAAGGGACACTCATTTGAGGATGAAAATGTGCAAATTTTGGACCGAGAGCACAGATGGTTTGAGAGAGGTGTGAAGGAAGCTGTGTATGTTAAGAGAGAAAAACCTTCTCTTAACAGAGGAGGAGGTCTGAGATTTCAACTTTCCAAGACTTACAACTCAGTTTTGGGGCTGATTCACAAACGTTTTACACCGGATGGGAGCAGAGATGTCTTGTCTGTGAATTAGACTAGCAAAGTTTGTTGAGAAACCTCTGTTGTTGGGCTGTGAGGTGTTTTTTTGTCAATTTACATACAGTTGTTGTGTCTTCTGTCAGAGACTTCAAGGGAACTCCCTACTGTTAAGGTGTGATCTGTCAATTTACATGTATGTGTTACCTCAGCTTGCAATTTACATATGATGGTGCGTGACTCCTGTTATAAATCCACACGCACACACAGTCTGGTTCATTGAATTGATAAAGCTTTTCGGATGAGAAGCGAAACGTCTTCTGTTACAAATAAAGTCCAGTTGATCTTGAATTGAACGCCTTTTTGATTTATCATGTCCTGGACGACTGAGAATCTTCACCAGCATTTAGTATTTGGAGTGCACACATTTAGTTAACTTCCTTTGTCGAATCTTATTGCAGTTTGTTGTTTGAAATTATTTAACTTTTGTTTCTTTGAGTTATCAGTTCCTGTGGAGAAACTGGTGAAGTTGTCCTGCCTCTCCCTGTAAACAGCCCCAGCTGCATCGCATCTAGGGGGTAAGCTTAACTGGACCGTACCATGTTGTATGTCATCAGAAGGAGAAGTTAAATATTTTAATTTGATTTTTTTTTTACATATTCGTCTAGATAAAATTTGTTGTTTGAAAAAAAAAAGTTACTATTTAGCATGGACAGTTATGTTTTGTTGCCAGCATTATTAGTGATTTAATCTATTTAATTTCCCTTTAGTGAGTCAGAATGGTCTGATCAGACACTTTTTAAGTTCACCTCTTGTGACAATCAGGGGGTCTGTTAGTGATTTAGTTTCCTATGTGGGTACTTAAGTTAAATTTTGTTCTGTAGACCTTTTTTATGGGTCCAGAACTGCAAAAATGTGAGTCTTTGTAAATACATTTGAAACTCTTTTTGGCCAACCTCCCCTGTCTATTATGCAGCTATATGTGGACCCTAACACACTCAAAACGGTTCATGATTTCTTGAAGTAATTGATCAAACAGTTTAGTTTTATGTTTTGTGATACAATTTATGACCAAAATACAGAAATGTTTTAAATTAGAAATATTATATATTTATTTATTATTATTATTATTATTTCAGGTTTCATGACTTTAGCCACAGCTTGTAATTCATTCAACCTTTATTTATACAGGCTAGCCTCGTTGATCCATGGGGACTCATTTACAAGAGGGACCTGTCTCACTCACACCCAGGGTCAATTTAGAGTTACCAATCAGCCTAACATGCATGTTTTTGGACTGTTGGAGGAAACTGGAGCACCCGGAGAAAACCCACGCATGCACAGAGAGAAAATGCAAACTCCACCCAGAAAGGCCCCCGGACCGGGATTTGAACCGGGGACCTGCTCGCTGAGAGGCAGCAGCTCTACCAGTTGTGCCCCAGTGCTGCCCAAGTCAATATGATCAGAAAGAATACATACTTTAAAACATGTTTTCAGAATCAGAGAGTCAGAGTTTCTTTATTTTTCATTCACACCTCATGTGGTGGAACTAAATTTGCACACAGGGTCCCGGTTACATCCATTGTCTGTTATGCATCCAACCACCGCTGTACGGTCTGCAAACTTTACAATATGACAGCCTGGATTGATAGCTGCACAGTCATACATGATCAGACTGAACAGGAGAGGGCTCAGCACACAGCCCTGAGGGGAGCCAGTGCTGAAGATTATGGTGGAGGGGGAGATGTTGTAGATCCTCACAGACTGCAGTCTGTTTAAGAAGTCTAGTAACCAGTTACAAATGGAGGGGCTTAGTCCTAGTGTGAGTAATTTGTCCATCAGTGTTTGGGAGATCATGGTGTTGAAGGCAGACATGAAGTCCACAAACAGAATACGGACATAGGAGTCCTTCAGCTCCAGGTGGGTGAGAGCACTGTGGACCACAGAGGAGATGACATCCTCTGTTGATCGATTCTCATGGTATGAGTACTGATGAGGGTCCTTGTTGATGTTGATGGTTGTTTTGATATGGGTCATGACAAGTCTTTGGAAGCATTTAGCGACTATCGGAGTGAGGGCTACTGGCTGATAATCATTCAGACCAGTCACTGTAGAGCTCTTTGGGCCTGGATGATGGTGGCGGTCTTCAAGCAGGAACTGTTGAAAGGTTGAGTGAAGAATTAAAGATGTCGGCCAGCACCTCGCAGAGCTGATCGGCACAGCTTTTCAGCAACTTCCCAGGGTTGTTTTCTGGGTGAGTTGCTTTGTGAGGATTAATTCTCCTGAAATAATGCCTCCCTTTGGCTGAGGTCATAATGAGAAACTCTTCTTCCGGTGGTGAGGCGAGTCTGGTGCTAGGTGGTCTGTTCGGGTCTTCAAAGCATGTGTAGAACCTGTTTAGGGCAATTGGCAGTGATGAGTCTCTAGGAAATTGTGCACATCTGTCCCTACACATGCTATGTGGGTCTTGTGAGGTGAATTGACCCTGGATCCTCTGTGCATATGTATGTGTGGCTTCGGCCCGCTTAATACCATCAACCAACTCTTTCCTTGTCCTTCTCAGCACCTATGAGTTGCCAGACCTGAAGGCAATGTCCCTGGCTTCCAGCAGGGTGCAGACCTCTGCATTCAGCCAAGGCTTCCTGTTCGGGTAGCTCTTAACATATCTGATGGTGGTGACGTCATCAGCACATTTACTAATGTACCCCAGGACTGAGGATGTGTACTCCTCCAGGTCTAGCTCCCCTTCATTTTCAGCAGCTTCTCTGAAGACCTGCCAGTCTGTGTATGCAAAACAGTATTTCAGTATGGCATCACTATTCTTCACCCAAGATTTAAGAATCAAGAGCTTAATATTATATAAAAACGTCTAATAATAAAAAAAAGTAACATGGTTCTTTTGGACGGAAAAGTTTTTTTTTAGTCATTATTATTAGAGTATTTTCCAGACTATGTCACTCTTTTTTTTCATAGTTTGGTCAGTCCTTCGACTTATTGTCTGAAGTGAATTTTTTCACCTACCCATGACACAATTTTTGACTGACTTGTTAAATGTTCATTCATACTGACATGTACCAAGTTTTGACAACTTTATGTTGTTCCTTTACTGCTCTCCTCCCCATTCAACCCTGCAGAATGGACTGCCAATTGGCGGTGAAGTATTCCCCCTCATGGGGGAACCTTCCCCCACATGTCTGGCTATCTCCCGCCGGGTGAATTTCCTCCGCGGTGGTGTTCAGTGACCACTCTGAAATTAGGAATGAGCTACAAGTGTTTTTTGTCAGAGCAAAAAAGTGCAAAAGCAAAAAGTTCATGGAATTCCAGTAAAATTAATAAAAGATGGAATATGGACATTTTGCCTGATATAACATATCACTGAGCTAAATCTAAAGCTACAAGGGAAGAACATCACTGTGTGTGCACTGATAGCAGCTGTGCTTTCCAGAGAAAACTAGAGGTCTTCAAAAGTGACCAATAGGCTGTTAAATATTTTATGCCATACATATCTCCATTCTACTTAACTATTGTTGATAATTTATGTTTTTTAAGTGCTCCACTTCCCAAAATTTATGGAACAGACCAAAGAAAAGGGAGATCATCAGCATCACGTTGAATTTGTGGAGAAGCTGATTGAAAATGTCAAAATCCATTTTGATGACTTCACATTAGGAAAACAAGTTCTCCTGTGCATTGAGAGTTATTACACACATTCTCACAATGTTTGGCTCAACCTACAGCTGTGAATCTACCTTCTCATCAATGAACTTGGTCAAGCGCAAGAGTCGACTCACAAATAAACACTTGCATATCAGTGTCTTCGCCTGGCCGTCACTCCAATTGTGCCAAAGTTCAAAGTATTGGTAAACACACAACATGCCAGTTATCTCATTAGAGAGTATTTGTTTACAACATTATTATATGGAGGGGCAGATTTTTTGTTAAATTCAAAAATACATTTTGATTTATTTTAGCAAGTATTTAAATTTTTGAATTCCTGACATCCTTGAATCACTCTAGACTTACACAGGTTCCCTTTTGTGGGTCTTTGTATTCATACTAAAATGAAGAAATATCCAAACCCCTCATATTTGTTTTCAAATTTTTGCAAGAATTTCTTTTTCATATGGGCGGCCGTGGCGTAGTGGTAAGGGCAGTCGTCTCCCGATCGGAAAGTTGGCGGTTCGACTCCCGGGATCCGCACCATGTGTCGTTGTGTCCTTGGGCAAGACACTTAACCCTGAGTTGCTCCCGGTAGGACTGGAAAGCACCTTGCATGGTAGTCTGCCGCCACCGGTTTATGAATGTGTGTAGCATTCAATATATGTGTAGCACTTTGAGATTTTCCGTAATGAAAAGAGTATTCTGGCTTGTGGCTTGACCAGTTATAATGAATGGACCTTTGACTATTTGAAGTGTCTCTGTGGACCTTGAACATTTTTATTTGAGTCCATTTGTATATGAAAATCCAAACTTCTGAGTTCTAAGTCAAGAAAATCTAATTAATAGCTCCCGAAAGTTCAGAAATTTGACTCAGAAAATCAAAGATTCCTGACCTGTGCCAACCACTCACTCCAATACCACTCATGTAGCATGTGAAACGTTGTGATAGCTGCAGTGATTTAACTTTTTTTTCTCTCCCTTCCCAGTCACATTTAGCATGCTGGCTGATGAAAGTTATCCTCCACCATAAAACAATTAGCAAATGCTGTTTACTTTTATTTTTTTATTTTTTTATTCAAATGGAACACAACAGACTGGGTATAGTATCCAGATCCAAGATCCAGCTTTGAGGTAAACATATTGCATTAAAATACTGCGCAAAATGAGTTTGTTTGTAAGCGCAATCATCCAAGTATATGACAACAAAAATGATTAAATCAGGTAATCTGGACCAGATTATTTAAGTGAGAAATATTTTGTCACTAATCCAGAAGACTGTCAGTCTGTGGCCTGTCATCCAGATCTGTCCAATAGGTGGCCATCATGGCTGTGTTTCAAGCAGGCCTCTTGTTGGAATCTCAGAAACGGGGTTTTAACACATGCAAACAGGGCACACCTGTCCAAAACAATAAATCATCATGCATAACCCGTGTGAAGGGATGTGCCATGCAGAGAACACTCAGACTTAAATGCTATGTGAGCTGCGCTGTAAGCTGGACATAATTCTTTCTGAGAATCACAGGCTACTTGCAGCTCCTGAATCTCACTGGTGGAAAGGAATTGATCTTGGAGGGGTTGCAAGCTCGGCTTGGAGGCATTGCCCACAATTTTGACTGTTTGGAGTCGTCACTGAGGTGTAACAGCAAGACTGTGAGACAGACATGAATTAACGGAGTCGGGCTGACCCAAAACAACTGTTGATATCTGAATATGGCTCCCTTACATCAGCCTTGGTAGGCTGACCATCTAAAATTACCCTGGATGTTCAGTAAACAAGATGCTCTATTCCCCCTACCTGTTCCCTTCCCAAAGGACATCTGTGGACCTGTGTCAGAGCTCCATCGAAGCCGGCTGATAAACGCACCATCACTTATTCAGATTCAGATTCAGTTTATTATTGTCATTGTCAATGAACAGGATTCACAGACTAGGAATTTGCTTCGGCATAGCGGTGCATAAAATATAGAAACATAAAACATAAAAAAACATAAACCATAGAACATCAATACAATATTCAGTGAACAAAACCTACTAAGAAACAGCGCAATTAGAGTGGCGCAATCAAAATACAGTGATACAGTGATTCCCAATCAAAATACAAAATACAGCGACCAAGGCAAGTTATGAGGTAACATGGTTATGAGTGTTCAAAAGTCTGACAGCAGAGGGGAAGAAACTGTTTTTATGGCGGGAGGTTCTGGTCCCAATTGACCGAAGCCTCCTGCCTGAGGGGAGTCGTTCGAACAGACTGTATGCAGGGTGAGAAGGGTCAGCTGTGATCCGACCTGCTCGCCTCACAGTCCTGGAGACGTACAGGTCATGGAGAGATGGGAGACTACAGCCGATTACCTTCTCAGCAGAGCGCACAATGCGCTGCAGTCTGTGTCTGTCCCTGACAGTGGCCCCGGCGTACCACACTGTGATGGACGCGCTGAGGATGGACTCGATGATGGCCGTGTAGAACTGCACCATCAGCTTGGCCGGCAGCTTGGCCTTCCTCAGCTGTCGCAGGAAGTACATCCTCTGCTGAGCCTTTTTGATGAGGGAGCTGATGGTTGGCTCCCACTTGAGGTCCTGGGTGATGGTGGTGCCGAGGAACCGGTAGCAGTCCCCAATGATGATGGGGGTGTTGTTAAAGGTGATGGGGGGCAGAGGGGCTCTGTCTTTCCTGAAGTCCACAATCATCTCCACTGTCTTCTGGGCGTTGAGCTCCAGGTTGTTGTTGCTGCACCAGGTCACCAGCCGGCCCACCTCTCTCCTGTACGCAGACTCATCATCATCCGAGATGAGCCCGATGAGGGTGGTGTCGTCCGCAAACTTAATAAGTTTTACGGAGTCATGGTTGGAGGTGCAGCAGTTGGTGTACAGGGAGAAGAGCAGAGGGGAAAGAACACAGCCTTGTGGTGAACCTGTGCTTATGGTCTGAGTGTCCGAGACAGCTTTCCCCAGCCGCACGCGCTATCGTGAACTATGGGGGCTATCTGGGACAGTGTTCACTGACTTACTTACAAATGCAGACATGCATACACTCACTGGCACTGCCATAA